>OX465244.1:13043080-13137092 GCA_949987775.1 Aproaerema taeniolella
CCCAGCGGGATACTCGAGGTGGAAGGAACGATGCCCTTGCGGTTAACTCGCGCTCGCGGTGTATTTCTTGAGCCGACAATGGCTCGTATTCGATGCCCCCTGCGTGTGCAATGTTGTGTAGAACACAACAGACACTAACGATTTGAGCTGCAGTCGCTGGCGCACAATGGAGTTTTCTGTCAGCCAAAAGACACCTTAAAAAATATATAATTTTTGAAAATAAGTAGTTTAGTAAGTCCCTTAATCAAATGAAAGTTTATTTAATTACTATATAAATACCTGCACCGAGCCTTCAGCACCCCTATGCATCGCTCTACCAAGGAACGTACAGAAACGTGGAGATCCGTGAAATAACTTTCTGTGGGGATTCCGGCTCTGCATTAAAAATTAGAATCATCATACTTTTTCTTAAGGGATCCCCCCCCCCCACATCACCTATGAATAAAAATACATTAGATAATAATGTAATTTTGTACGGACGGCCTCAACTCAGGTTACCACATGAGTGCACTCTGTGCTGTTGTGATAAGAGCGGTTTTGCAATGAAAATTAAGTAACCCGATGCGCTGGCCTTTGTACATTAAATATCAGGTAATTATTCTCCCAAACCTTACTATCATGGGAAGACCGCGGCTGTGAGAAGTCTGATGTTCAAATCAGCATCACATCGCCCATGTAAACACGAACAGAATAACAGTATGCTTTTTCGGCCACTTTGAATCTCTATTACTAAAAGACTTACTTTAAGAAACTGAGCTTTGATGATGATTTATATGATTTTATATACCTTCAAATTTTTACTTCTTGAAAAAAAACAACGCGTAAATTAAGATCAATACGTGTACTGCACTTTTTACTCTCTTCGTTTTGTTGTTTTTAAGAGCTATGGAAGAGCCGGGTTCTCCAACATCAGGCAAATTAATTGCCTACTAGGAGTTCCCTATTCCTATTAATACAATTGTCTTTAAAGTGTTTATGAAATAAAATATTTAAATTTATTTTAAATGTTGAATGGGCAACTACGTATATTTTAGTAGTGTTTTCTTTGATCCATCAGGATAGGAGCAAGATAATTTTTATTCATGCTTAGGAACTTAGGTGCTTAGTTAGGATAATCCAAGGTACTTAACACAAACACTCACCTTAGTCTCCATGTCTAGTGCATCCGAGCGATAGACGGGAGACATACGTGGCCTTATTTCCTCGGCCAGTTCTAGGAACTGCTGGTGTGAGAGGTGATATATTTTCCTGAATTTCGCCTCAGAAATCACAGGCAGCCCTTCCCTGACCGCGTTATTATTCCGCCGTGTTGCGGTTCTCTCCGCTGCCGCATCCTCTTCCATTGCATCATCAAATAAATCCCACTACAAAGCAAACATTTTTTCCTTCTTTTCCTTCTTCTTTTTTAGAAATCGAGCAAATGAGGTCGCCGCAATAAACTTTTAAAAACAACTATACGTTTCATTTTTTTAGCATTAGAATCTTGTAAAATTTGAGTCTTTCATCTGTCACGTTAATGTGTGGCGAACGAAAAAAATCTAATAATTGCATATTATATTTTTAATTTATATTTTTAGGTTCTAAATGCCCAATAATGTGAGTGTTTATTCATATTTTTAATAATATTACATTGTAATTACAATTTATACTACGAAACTTAAATTAATACAAATAAAATATTCATTTCGAAAAGTTTAACCTATAAAAGACTTCATTCTTGAAGTTTTAAACATAAAAATTGAAGCCAGAGGTTGCAAACATAAAATGTCACGGCACAGGTCAAACGTCACTCTTCTCTCACAAGTGTGCGAGTGCGATCAGTAAATTTTGCAGTTTGAGGGTTTTCATTTGTTGTTATGTTTTGTTTGTTTTTGTTGTTGTTAATTTTTAAGCGTAAATTGTTTTAAGCCCTCGCAGTAAAGGGGGCCGAGAGAGGTGTGGGCGGGAATGTGTCAGCACGGTTTACCTTATAGTTGTTGTTTATCCTTACTTCCTTACTATATATACTATATTTCATATTTCTTTATTTGCCTTGAAATGGTACAATAAGTTCTTAAGCTAATTATCAAGTTCATCATTTGAAACCTTGTACAAGGTACAACAAACTTATAGTCATTTAAAAAATACAATATTTTCTCATTATTATTATTTTTATATACAATCATCTATGTCAGTTTTTTTTTTCTAAGTCTAAGTCAATGTGGTAGATTCTAATAAATTCAAGGTATGTTAATATAATCAATAGTAATAATATTCAATACGAAATTCAATGACAAATTAAATTGTATTCTAATATTTTAAATGACAATTAAATAAATTAATTAATTACGGTTAATGTGATAGTTATAATTAAAAAAGTACCTTGTCATAATTAGTAAAATTAAATGTTTCTTTTAGGAGAGGTAATTCAATCATTTTAGATACTCGTCAATTTTAGAATAACATTTTTCAATTAAGTACTGTTTCAGCTTATTGGAGAAAATTTCATAGTCAGATTCATTCTTAATGGCTTCTGGGATTTTATTATATATTTTTACGGCTGAGTAGTAAGGACCCGATCTGTACAGCTCCATCGTTGAGTGTGTTTGTTGCAAATTATTTATGCATTTTGATCTTAAATAATTGTATTTTACATGTTTGTCTCGTTTCAACGTGAATAAGTACATGTGTTTTGTGACAAATAGCGCCGTTGTGAATATGTAAAGCGAAGGTAGGGTAAGAATTTTTCGCTGGATAAAGTATTTACTATATTTACATACTATATACAGGGCGACTTGAAATTAGAGGTATTCCTTTGAAGGGGCTGTAGAAGATGGAATTTGCAGTGTTTTTCTAAAGGAGAACCATATGCGAAAGTCTTGAAAGTGAACCATTTCAGAAAAATTTGGAAGTTAGTTATTTTAAAAAAAATCAATAACTGATTTAAGTATATAAAAATTAATAAAAAAATTACTTGATGGTATCCTGATATTTTTTGATTAGTTTTGTGTAACTGATATTTCATTAAATCTGATAGAGCAATTAAATGTACTAGATTGACATAAACTTTAGCACTATGTAGAAAAACGTTTAAAAATTCAACAATAAAATCGACGAAATTACACAAAAAAGCGAGTTTTAAACAAAAACTCACTGGCCAATGTTCCGTACATAGAAGCACAAAAACATCTTTATTTTATCAGCTTTCGAATAAGGCATAATAATTTCAAATCGTCACAGGGATTTGAGATTATTATGCCTTATTCGAAAGCTGATAAAATAAAGAGGACCAATGTAATAGGAGCAAGTCGAAAAAAAATATCAAAAAACACAAATTACATACACGAATAAAATGATTTATTTGAGTTCATTTTCAAAGTGACTACCCCCGTTTCTACAACAAATAGGCATACTTTTACTCATTTTACTTTTCACAACATAAGTAGTCAGAGTATTGTTAATTTGTTGTGCTGCAGCTATTATTCTTCGTCTTACCGACTCACTCGGAACGGGTTGAATAGTATACAGGGTTTTTAAATATTTTAATTAAATCTATTTCATTTTGTTTCTAAGATCTACATCTAAAATAGCTTCAACTTGCTCTCTGTTTCACTACATATGGTTACGGCGGGTTACGGTCATTAAGACCTCACTTTTAGTATAATAAAATGGCGAAATCTTTAATAATTTCACAAAGACAAACAGTAATCTTTTTTGTAATATGAATGTCCCCGGGCTACAGATCTAATGTTATTGGTGGCACAGTTTGGGCCTTTCAATAAAAAAAATTCAGCTTTTTAATTTATCATAGTTTTTTGTTTGCAACAAAAATGTTTACTACAACTGCTTCTTTGTTTGACGTATGTGTCAAAATAATATTGTTATTTTGACACATACGTTCCTATTGAAACGTTCTTTTTTAGGGTTCCGTAGTAATCTACGAACCCTTATAGGTTCGCCATGACCGTCTGTCCGTCTGTCCGCGGGTTTCCTAAGAAACCCTTGGTACTACAGAGCTGAAAGGCATGATCATACATATAAATCACGCCAATAGAACTGTAGAGTAAAATCTTAGAAAAAAAATTTTTTTCGGGTGTCTCCCATAGACGTGAAAGGGCGATGAATTTTTTTTTCTCGCCAATATCATCGAGTGCATTCCATCGAATGGAATGTCATAGGATAGCTTTTTAAAAGGTAGAAGGGGTTTACTAAGAACGTTTTTCGATTCAGTACTCCGTTTGCGAAAAAAAATATTTTAAAGTGAATTTTTTTGTTAAAAACAAGTGTCCGGGGGGGACACTACCAGCTAAAGTTTAGCTGCTAAATGGTTGTTTCTATGAGTGCGTATAGTTAGCAGCCTCAAAGACGATTTTGATGGTTTTGACTATGTCAAAGAATAGTTACTAAATAGTGATAAATAGTGACAAATGCATATAAATAGTGACTCTGTATTTAAAAAGATATTCGAGGTTCTTAGTGAGGCTGCTAGCTTGACGTATATTTAGCAGACACACTAAGAAATACAGCTCGTATCAAATTGACTTATATGTCAAAAAACTGTGATTAAATAGTGACTTCTAATACTCGAACTTTCAATAATAGTGATTCAATACATTTCGAGATATTACAGCATATCGGTGAGGCTGCTAACTTGACGCTGTTGGCAACGGTCATTCCAAAGAAACGGGCTGGAATTTTAATCAAATTAATATACCAAAAAATAGTTACTGAAATAGTGATTCCTATGATATATTTAAAAAAAGAATCCTTCTTCACTATTCCTCAGAAATCAGTCTTAAACTTCTACGTACTAAATCTCGATGTACAGTCGCGCAGAAAAGTGAAATGTACTTATTGATTTGTTTTTAAGGAAGTCAATATACATACATATTTACCTACTCATTTTATATTTAAAATCGTGTTATGAGTGTGAGAGAAGGAAATTGCATACCTACTTTTAATGAAACTGTTATTTTTATTTAGTATCCTTAAAATTACATGTAGGTTCCTTTTACGAAATACTTAGTTTTTTTTCCAAGAGATGGCGTATTTCTTAACAGGAACAGGTAACGTAATTTTAGGTGAATTTTTGGTGAAAATTGAATAAAACTAGATAATTTAATCATTTGAAAAACTCTTTAATAAATCAGAAGTCTTTGAATTCTTTTACTGTAATCGATTTGCAAATTTGAAATAAATGTTCAACCCGACTCGAAACAAACTCATAACATAACCTGTGTGCTTTCGCACAAAAGCGGCAACACCGACGAAAGATAGCCGATGCCACCCCTCATACTTGAAACACGCTTGGTGAGACCGCACGACAGTTCCGGGTGTGAAATTTAAACCGTAAAAACGTTCCGTTACAACTGTTTTACAAATCATTGAAATTTTCGACGTCCGAGTATTTTTTAATAAAATAACTATCATAAAGAAGTTATTTGGTGTCGAAATGATAGTAAGAACAATGTATGGTTCCTTAAAATGTAAATATGATCAGGATCGATATTCAAATGTAAGCAATTACGGAGTAATCGTGTTTGAATTATCTTGTTTACATGATTGCCGGATTCTATTGTAAGGGACTCTTGTCCGGATTCTATTGTAAGGGTATTCTTGCAGATTTTAGTCGGTTCGATTCCCGGTTGTGGCAAGCGAATTTTCTAAAATCCTTGAATGCAGTTTTCTTTCTTTTCAAAAATAAAGGAATGTTTTCTTTGAGTACAATTTTCTATCTACAGTATTAAGAGTACTTTCCCTTCAGGTGGCATTACAAAATTCCACCCTGTCTCTAGTATTATATTATCTGTGACCCTGTATACAGTCGAACATAAATCCTCCTCCTTTTTGGAATTCGGTTAAAACGTAATTCAAGTGATACAGTGTATCCGCTCCGTTTGGTTTCGACAAAGATCCAGCGGCAGTGCTTTTTGCCGCCATAGTTCTTCGTAAACAAAACACTATCAGTTTACGGAGAGTGAGAGAAGTGAAGAAATATAAATTGAAGACATAGCTAAGAAATACATATATGGTCTTTGAATTCTGTACCCAGATGTGGTTTAAAATGTAGCCTATATTCTTTCCCAAGGTCTTATCTATCTCTGTACCAAATTTCTTCAAAATCGGTTCTGTAGGCGTGAAAGCGTAACAAACAGGTGGACAGTTACATTCGCATTTATGATATTAGTAAGATAGTGGGGATATATTAAGAAATTACAGTTTCACCCAATAATTCATCTTAAATGACAATATCTGTTCATATTAAGAACTACGCCATCTCTCGGAAAAAAACTAAGTATTTCGTAAAAAGAACCTACGTGTAATTTTAGGTTGCTAAATAAAAATAACAGTTTAATTGAAATTATGCAATATCATTCTTCCACGCTCATAACACTTATTTTGAATACAAAACGAGCAGGTAAATTAAATACGTATATATAAACTGACTCGTTTAAAAACATATCAGTAAGTACATTCCACTATTGTGCGCGACGGTACTCGCCACATTATAAAAATTAGTTTTAAACCCTATTATATTGCAATAAAGTTTAAAATTGATCAAAAACCTACATCGAGATTTAGTACGTAGAAGTTTACGACTGATTTCTGAGGAATAGAGAAGAAGGATTCTTTTTTTTAATATATCATAGGAATCACTATTTCAGTAACTATTTTTTGGTATATTAATTTGATTAAAATTCCAGCCCGTTTCTTTGGAATGACCGTTGCCAACAGCGTCAAGTTAGCAGCCTCACCGATATGCTGTAATATCTCGAAATGTATTGAATCACTATTATTGAAAGTTCGAGTATTAGAAGTCACTATTTAATCACAGTTTTTTGACATAAGTCAATTTGATACGAGCTGTATTTCTTAGTGTGTCTGCTAAATATACGTCAAGCTAGCAGCCTCACTAAGAACCTCGAATATCTTTTTAAATACAGAGTCACTATTTATATGCTTTTGTCACTATTTATCACTATTTAGTAACTATTCTTTGACATAGTCAAAACCATCAAAATCGTCTTTGAGGCTGCTAACTATACGCACTCGTTTCTATTCACGTTGGTAGAATATACTACGAAATTAAAAGGAAAACTATCACACATAAGTTGGCCCTTCAAGTTTGCGAGTAATAGTCGACCAAGTGCGAAACACTGTTGGGATTAATAAGAAATACATTGACTAATATTCGATCCTTGGTACTCCAGAGCTAAAATTTGGCTTGGTCATAGATATTGATTGCGCCGACAGATCTACAACATAAAATTTTGGAAAAAAAAAAATCGGATGTTTCCCATACACGTGAAAGGGATTTTCTTTTCTCGCCGATACCATCGAATGGAATGTCATTTTTTGATACTATATTATTTGGAGATTTTAACATTGACTATGACTAGTGATGAAAGAAACTCAGCCTTCTAAGGCTTTTAATACAGACTCGCCTTAGTTTTGATGCCTCACGACTGACTCAGTCTTTTAGTTCCCAACCTTTAGTTATAAGACTAGCTTCTTTAGTCGAGGTCTTTTAACGTAGAAAGCTGAGCTGTTACTTAAACAGCTTAAGGCGACTACAGCATCCGATAAAAGCAGCACACATAGGAATAGTGCCATCTCCGTCTCTCAACAGGCCTGGGCCGGCAGTGCGAACAGTGTCCATATACGAAGTTTACGGTCTATGAAAGCGTACGTGCGTAAAAACATGTTCGAAAGTTAGAAAAATGAGATTTATGGAAATTTAACAGCTTAAATCGAAAAATGCGTTAAGTACTTATCAAGAGTGTTCAATTACGAACATTTTGATAGCAAATTCAAGTTCCTGTGTGCATTTTACTGTCGTTTTTACAGCTTAAAAGATACACAATATTGGTATTTAAAGGTGACTTTGTGAGCTTTTTCTATCGAACCAAAAGTGCTGAATCATGTTTCCAGCAAACTACTTATCTAGTTTATATCCTGAATATTACCGTATTTTTTATCTTCGATTTAATGCAGTGCGTCATCCTTATCTACGCATCATAAAATCGTAATTTAGGTGCTGTAGTCGCCCTAAACTACTTAAAAGACTGGCGACTCATTGTCTGGGAAGGCGACAGTCGTAAGGTATGACAGGTCACAGAGGGATCGCGGAGTACTTACATCGGTTCAAATTAAAGGACAATCCCGGATGCGAGTTTGATCCCGGCGTAAGCGAGTCTGTGTGGCACATATTACTAGATTGCCCACGCTTCGCAGCTGCTAGAATGGAAGTTGAAATCACCATGGACACTACACTAAACAAATCAGCTTTGCACAATACATTAAGACATATGGAGAGTTAATGTGTTAAAAAGGTTAAATAGGTAATAATAATATTAAATGTAACAAGACAAGGGCACGAACAAGTCTGTGGATGCAAAATTAACTTTATATAAAAAAGGTATGTGTTGATAGAACGTAAATATTTAATTTTATCCCCTTGTTAAATTGTATCAAATTGTATTTAGTGGTTTAGGCGTGAATTATTCTTTTTGGTTGACAGGTTACAAAAGATTTATTGAATATCACACACAAGCTGCGGTGTGAACCCTTTTACATAAAAGAACTCGAGTCGTTTAAGTCTTTTAAAATCAACTGGAGTTGGTTAAGTCTTTCAGTCTATTGAAAACAACTCGAGTCTTTTCAGTTTTTAGTCTTTTAATAAAACGACTAAGTCTTATTAATAAAAATTCGAACTTTCAATCTTAATTTTAGAGTCAAGTCCTGTAAGATGGAGGCGAGTCTTTTTAATAAGCCTTAAAAGACTTTAGTCTCTTTCATCTCTAACTATGACCATAACGATAGTATACCAGTTTTAAATGAATACGTAATGTAAACGATTTTTATACAACCGTTTGCATCCACGCGTGGTGGTTCTTAAACAGATGTTTTTTTTTTCATTTTCCTTGTGGCGCTGGAATTTAAAAATTTTTGTGACCTTCTTTCTTTGTGACCTCGTTTTTAGACATTATTAGCGATTTAACCGTCAATATGCTCGTAGAATTAAGAAGCCAGCTGCATATTTGAACCATGCTGCTACGGAACCCTACAATGCGCGTGTCCCGATACGCTCTTGGCCGTTTTTTTTTGTTATGAACGATTGTTTTTTTGTTATGAACGTAACAAAATTGAACAAAATCGTGATCAAAAATGAAAAATATAACGATTATTGTTCTTTGGTAAAGTCGTTAAAATTAGCGCGATTAGGGCCCAGTAGTAGCTGTCTTCATCGACAGTATATTTTAATTAAGGTAAGATGTATATATTATAATTCTACTATGTCTCTTTACTAAATATTTCTACGAAAATTTGTGGTTGTAAATTAATCCTTGTGCTTTACTTTAAAATAAATGAATTTAAAATACATAATTTGGAGTTATTTCTTTCAAATCAGAAGTGGGATTGGCGGGTGAGAAATTCCAATTTCGTCCGCCAATCCTACGGCCCACACTTTTTTATTTTGTAGTCTGAATTCCATAAAGTAACAATAACGGAAGAAGTAACTCCTTAAAATGTTTGGTTTTGTGAGCGGTATCGTAATTTGTAGTCTCCATATTTCATGTTTAAAACAATTCGTTTTGTTGGTTATTCACTATCAACACCTCACATTGGAAGTTACATTTTGCTAGGGTACTCCCTGGATTTGTAATGGCCATACGAGGGAGGTAGTGTCTTTGCCAGGGCGGCACTCTGGAATACACTGCTTACTTCGGCAATTTTATTCTTTGAAGTTCTCACTTAATGGGTGTTACATCTTGCTAGGGTACTCCCTAGATTTGTAACAGCTATACGAATTGGGTAGTATATTTTCCGGGGCGATACTCTGGAATGTGCTGCTTATTTCGGCTATTTTATTCTTTTAAAATGGTGAATATCGACAAAAATAAATTAATTTGAGACGCAATATCGCTTACAATATACCTACAAAAAAAATATAATCGGTCGAATCGAGAAACCTCCTTCTTTTTTTGAAGTCGGTTAAAAATACAGTTAAAATAAAGCTACTTAATTATTTATTCCGTTGCAACTGCAATTTACCTAGATCTATTATAAAACTAAGTGTTTGTTAAAGCTACTTACTTTTTCGTTCTCCTATCTGTAAATTACCTACATTTACCGTAAAACTAAATGTTTATAAAGGTGGGTAAAATTAAGAAGATGTGTAGGTAGGTAGTTTTGTGTGTACGGACGGCCGCAACTCAGGTTACCACACGTGTGCACTCTGTTCTGGTGTGATAAGAGGGTTTTGCAACAAAAATGGAGTAACCTGATGCGTTGGCGTCTGTACTTTTGTAAGACCGCGACCTTATCAGTGGGCTGATCGCGCGTTTTTATGTCTACAAGTTTAGTTCTCCTTGCAAACGCTAGATGACGCTACGTGTATTCGAAAACACAGTATAATATTGTTCCAACCGTAGTTTTATGTGTTACGGCGTCTTTCTAATGTTTTATGTAATTTATTAAGATTCTTGAATAGCTTATATACTTTTATCGTTTTACTGCATCATAATAGCCATTATGTTCACTTGCCAGTTCCAGCTGTAATCTAAGGTTTTAATTTATTTTAACTAGTCATTTGTTTGCTACTGCTAGGCAATAATAGGACTGTGCGTTTGCTTAAATCATATTTTTAACTACTAATGTTCACGTACTAGGCTTAATAGTTAACTGCTATATAAAAAAAGGGTTGTACTTACCTGAAATTTTGACCGGAGACAAGAAAAATAATACATTTTTAATTATGGTTTATTTTGTACAGAATCATGGAGGCAGTGCCTTCCGATAACGATGCCGATCGTGGGGCCGAAGTCATCGAGGGCCCGAGCTGCGTCAATACGGAACGACGTACTCAACCACGAACTACAGAGAGCGAGGGAGTGAATGGGAGTCCGCATAATGCAAGGCAAGTCCACAAGCGCTCATTAATGAGATCTAAGAGTAGGGAGTTGTCGATAATAAACGAAATGAGTAATCAAACTCGGCAGCAATGCTCTAAGAATAGATCTCAGATGTTTAATAAAGATAATGATAAAAATAATCGTTCGACGTACTCAACCACGAACTACAGAGAGCGAGGGAGTGGATGGGAGTCTGCATAATGCAAGGCAAGTCCACAAGCGCTCATTAACGAGATCTAAGAGTAGGGAGTTGTCGATAATAAACGAAATGAGTAATCAAACTCGGCAGCAATGCTCTAAGAATAGATCTCAGATGTTTAATAAAGAAAATGATCAAAATAATTGTTCACGATCACGCGAACGAAGGACACGTGAACGATCACGAAGGCGTTCGAGGTCACTGGACCGCCGTATATTTCGTCGTACCCGTGTGTTACGGAGTTGTAGTAAATGTAATGCAAGTTCATCGGATGACGAGGTGCACGGCGAGAGGGTAGCGCGTCGAGTCGACGCCATCGCAATAGTAGCATTGACAGTAATGTAAGTCCTATTAGGCGTCTAATAAAGCGAAGACGATCTCGCTCCCCCTCTCGCCGCTCACACCGTGAGCTACCTCAAGACTTACCTGACACTACTCATAGTTTATTAAATAAGTTTTTAGATATACTAACCAATGTGAAAGGACAATCGACCTCTAAGCTTTCTCTTACTAATGTGGTCCCAGAGTTTGACCCGATGTCAAAAGATCAAACAATTGTTACTTGGTTGACTAAGGTTGGGGAATGCTCTAATATTTACGGTTGGGACGAGCGCGAGACGATTCACTTTGCTCTCCCAAAACTTGTTGGCGTCACTAAACAATAGTACCAAGGGCTGAGTACAATCTATACTATATATACTATATTTAATATTATAAAGAGGAAAGATTTGATTGTTTGTTTGTTTGTTTGTTTGCATTGAATAGGCTCCGAAACTACTAGACCGATTTGAAAAATTCCTTGACCCATTAGAAAGCTACATTATCCCCGATGGACATAGGCTATATTATGTTTTCAAAAAAATTAGGGATCCTTACTGAAATTCAAATAATGTAACCCAAGGTGTAAAAAAATTACCTAAAATATTCTTTACATTGCGTGCGCTGCGTAAACTATTGATGATAGAATAAAATAATGTACTACAACTTTGCAGAACACATAAATATTTACAAAAAGTGTCGCGACAGCATATGTCTAACTATTGTAGATATGCCACAATATGTGTTCTTTTATTTTAAAAAAATAATTGAAATGCCGCCCGCTATAAAATGCTCTTTATTTGTATCTTGGTATTAATCCTTATCAAAATAAATTACTTTATATTCAAGACTGCTTTAATATCTTTATAACACTTTTTGAATAATGCAATTCGGACATTCCATTCAAAAGATATCACGAGTTTAAAAATGTAAGTATTAGAAAAAAGTTTCGAGCTCGCCGCTCATCCTGCTCATCTAGCTAGCTAGGTACTAGCTTGGCAGCACCTTATGCGATGGGGTACGGGGTACGGGCCGTACGAGCGGGGAGTCAATGTCAAAAAATGAAAAAAAAAAAAACTTCAGAAAGTTTAATAATATGTTAATATAAAATCAATCAATATCTATAGTTGTGTATGCTGTATGACAGCAATGCAGACTGCTTTTCCAGTCTCGGTGGACATTCCCTCTACTGGTAATTTAGGTCCGTATTACCTAAATCACCAAGCTTGATCAATACTTAAGTATTGATTGTCTCTTTCTTTCACTATCAAAATGACAAAGACGACTGCTGCTTAAGTATAAATCAGTCTGAGTCGCGTTCTATAATACGGACCTTAGATGCACATTGCATAAGTGCTCAGAGCATTTCAAGCAATTAGAATAACCTCTTCATATATGACTAGCTTTTCCCCACGGCTTCGCTCGCGCAAAGAACTCTTTTAGTCACCCGTTTCATTCTTGACTTTTTGGGGATGATTTTTGTTTATTTGCTTCGAGGTATATCTTAACGAAGTTTTGAGTCAAAATGTGCAAAAATATTGTTATCTCCATACAAACTTTGAACCCCCATTTCACCCCCTTAGGAGTAGAATTTAGAAAAATCCTTCGCTCTTATTATAAGGGAATAGAGTTTATTTTTCATGCTTACTTGATTAGCTCTTGACTGTGCCTGCATGTGTGTTTGTTACACACTGAAATCTAATTAAACCAGTTTAAATAAAAATAAAAATGCCAGAAATTTTTATGTTTTCATAAGCATTTGCTAACGTTTATTTCCTGTTGATTCCTAACTAAACAAATAAAAGTTGAGATCTTATACACTTGACATTGATAGGTATTACATAGAAAGCTGCAGAAAGGTATTGCAAGATGTCTTTTAGGGGGCAGTAATAAAACAGCTGCTGGATTCTTCGTGAAAGCTTGGTTATAATTAATAACAGTAAATTCTTCGTAATATAAACATTTACTTGATAATAAAATCACAGCTGTAATAAAGACACCTTTTTTTTAGTGCTATTGTACGCCTATCATCGAATACAATTATATCGCGGGCTATACACCATTAATCCGCAACAAGGAAAGAACCTCAAGTCGAAATTTAGAAAGCTTTTGGGACTTAAATCACATAAAAATTTACTTGCAAAAAATCCAACGACGTATTTACTTTTTGCGAACGCAATCATGACGTCACATAAACCGGCTCAGTTATCCGCTAATTAGTGACTACCACTCATTATCAAGAGAGAGGAAGCAATTAACTTTTGATGAATATAATCCAATGTTGGCTTTGATAATTGAAACAATAAGTTACAAGGGTAAGAAACGCAGTTTATTGATAACATAAATATCAGACTTCAATATATTAAGCATTTGATAGAACTTACAACTAGTAGATTAACACAACCAGTACATTTCTTAAGTACTGTAAATATAATTCTCAAAAAAAACATAACAATGTCATGGAATACCTTTGGAATACTTTGGAATTCGTTTCAAACAAAAAATACTTCTACAAAATAACATCCCTTCGAAGGATGGTTACATAGCAGTCAACTTAGCTTCTAATGGCGCCCAAAACTGATGGACAAGTACAACCAACACATTTTTAATACGAATGACTCACATTTCAAGGACAAAATACTTATAGAATACTTTGAAATTCATTTTAAATGGTAAATTCATCGATACAATAACATTCCTTAGAAAAAAATTACGTAGCTGCCGATTGAGCTTCTAATGATTTTTATGAGTTAGCACAAATGATCTTTAAAACTAATGAGTTATCACAAAAAATATTGTTAGTATTATATAAATAATAAAATATATATTACTTTAGGAACAAAATAATGGCTTATATTGTCGTGGAAATGCTTCTTGAGAATACACTGGAATGTTCTTTGAGCGGGCATTTAAACAAAGGAACATTCCTTTCAAAATCAGTCTCATGTTAAGAGATCAGTAGCCTAAGACCTTTATCAAAGGATTGGCTTGAGAATTACGTTTGGTTCTAACTTCTGTTGGTTGAGATTCAGATAAAATCGGTTTTGTAGTCGTTAATTTTGAATAAGTCGAATGTTTGTCTGGCTTCGGTGTGTAGTGATTTTCCCTCGGATTGTTCCACTCAGACGTTTCAGATCTAGGTTCAGCGATAGATTCTGTAGTAGATTCCAATGGAGTTGTAGTAAGCCCTTTCGCAGCCTTGATTTGTATGGCGAAAGGATCTAGAGCATGAGTGCTTGAGCTGTAAAGAGAAACATAAATTTTTTTGTAAAAATTGAGTAACTGCTATGAGGCGTGCACTTTTGAATTTTCCATAATTTTGAAAATAATATTGTACCTTAAGATAGAAGAAGGCGTAGGTGATCCCGATTTTTGGTGAGTTTGAGGTTGATAGCCTGAACTTTCTAGAGCATAAGGTCTTTGATTCAGAGGAAACGATTCAGTTGGAACTTCAATTGGTTTCAGTGCATTAGAAACATAAATTCCTCCAAAATTAATTCGACAGACAAACATTGTTTGGGGTTGAAATCCCATCGAATTGGTTTCAGGCCTCATCCTGTAAGTTATAAAAATGGTAATTTTAGATTAAAAAATAACTTGGGTTTACAGCTAACATATTATTGATTTAAAGACAATGGTCTGACCTTTGATCTTGTGGAGCTTGAATTTGTCCCCTGTTCATTCCATGATCGTTGACTTTGGAATCTCTTCCAACCTCGGCAGTATTCGGTTGTGCTCTGAAAATTTAAAAAATTGCCCTTTTATTTATAGAAAAAATCATGACTCATCAAAACATATCTAGACAATTCAATTACTTGTTCCGCTGTCTATTTTATTTCACAATTGACCTTACGACACATGCTATTTATATCTGTTCTTATTCTGACCTTTAGATAATTCTCACCTCAAATCTGGTGACGCATCCATTGAGAATTTTTGCTGTAATTGAGTCATTATAAATCTAGATTCGGTCATGAATCTTTTAACATCTCTAGCTAGAGTTTTAATCAATTGTCGCATCGCCGATAGTTGTTTTTCGAAATCATCAAAAGCTTGATTTCTCGATCTGGAAAAGGAAACATAAATTTTCAATTCTAAATCAACTGGTAATTGCTCAATTAACATAAAATCTAGTGCACGGATTGTCATCATGTCTGCGATTTCATTGATTAGTCTGCAAGTGAACGCACTCTATACGAAGCCGGTAACAATTTCAAGGTCTCGTAGGTATCTATGACGTAATCAACTATTGACAAATTTTTTTATTCAGATAGCTTATTTATAATAATTGATAAGGAAGATCTGTAGGTAATCTATAGACAATAACATAATATCTATAAGATTAGAATAGTTAGAAAACCTTAAACAAGGGCGTAGGTATATAGGCCAAAGATGACTCATTCAAATATTAACCTAAAAACGGTACGAAATTTTGTCACAGGATTATTAAAATATATATTTTAATAGTTCTGCTAACGATTTATCAAAAATATTGTAGCTTGTATTCAAACTTCCCGCATTTACTTTAAAAACGTAATTAGGTTACCTTGAATTGGGGTGTCTAAAATTTCTCGGGTTTTTCACAGGTCTAGCTTCAGTGAACGATTCCATTAATGTTAAGAATAAACACACCAACAAAATTCGTTTAATCATCATTTTTAAATTGAAAAAAAACAAAATAAACTTTTAACAAAATGGACGTGCGTTCAAGCCCTCGAGCTAAGTTTAACTGACATTTCATTCCATCACGTGACAGCACGCTTTTTTGTCGTGAAACAAAACGCAGAAGACAACTCGTGAGGTTGAGCCACGTGGAATGTAACGTAAATATGTTATTTAGTTAATTCTTAAATTGTATTTTAGTTTTACGAGCGGAATCTATCATATTTTACAAGTAGAAAATTATCTTCATATTGTTATTTCCGATATTTTATCCGATAAAATTTAGCCATCTTTCGGAAACTATCGGTACTTCTATGCATTCAAAGATTAGGGTTACGTGCTGCGTGGCTACACGTGCAATGATGGTACAGTAGAATACCAACAGATGGCGTGTAACTTAAAATTTTGTTGTTTAAAAGTGGAATAGCATAAATTAGTATTTTTAGTACTAGAAAAAATTTATTTTTTATTGTGACGAATTAAAATTTAAAAATTCTGGAAAACTTCTTTGGTAGGGTAGAAAATTATTAAAAATTTTAAGGAAAATCGAAGGGGGTAAAGAACTTGGTGATTTGGCATGGAATTCCCTTAAATTAACGGCATATAATTATTGCGAAAATTATAGATTTGTTGCTAGCAGAGCCTTGTAATTAATAAATGAATAGTCAATCCCTTGAACTCTAAAATTGCGCAGTTTGCGTCAAAGAAAAGGTATAAATGCCAGAATCACAGCTTCCGGGGTACCATTAACTCTTATGATCTCTAACCCTTCAGTCTGATCTCTAAGATAGTGAACATGAAAGTAATTGTGATTTTTGCCGCTCTGGTTATCGTGTACTCAGCACCACTGTGCGAAATCGCATCTACTAAAAAAACCGAATCTACAGAACAGAAATGTTTATCAATGGGCGAGCCGGTAAGTTTTTGCTAGTGTCTGTTTTAGGTGTGCAATTATTATTTTACGGTCCTAAGCTTACTAAATCGTTAATTATTTTTTTCAGTGCCTGGCGTCACATTTTCTGTGCTGCCAAACTAATTCTAAAGGCAACGACACAAAATCATCGGTGATTTGCTTTAAATTTGGGAATGGTATTTGCCAAGATACTAAGACTATCCATAATTTTAAATTATACAATCAACTGGCGGGCAAAATTAACGGCAGCAATTTTGAGAAACTAAAGAAACAATATTGGACCTTTGTTTTGGGACAAAAGTCTAAACCGAAAATGTTGAAGCCACCTTTTATCGTCACCGGGTTTAGAAAAATACTAACTGGGTAGATATTATATTACTAGATATAAGTAGAGAATGATGTTAAGTAGAAAAAATCTCGTCTCAACAGTACAAAGGAAGCGATTTTTCATTGCTTTGGTTATTTTTATAAAAACTAATATAATTATGTGAGAATAAATAGTTTTAAACGTAACTGTGTTTTACTAAACTATCCCGTAATGATAAAACTCAATAGAACAGAAATTTCTAATAATTATTCTGTGCTTTTTGGTTATGTACGTCGATATTTAGCCTTGAGGCAGTCCCGTGACATATAATTTATGGTACTGTTGTCATTTTGACTCACTAGCGCCACCTTACGGTTTGGTTAGTTTACTTTACTGCGACAGTAGATTGAAAGAATACCAACTATTGGATTGCAAAGCTGGTTTTAGAGGGAGATGAAATGCTTGTGTCAAACTATTCATCATGTGATTGGTCGAATGTATCATAAGCATGAAAATATATGCAATTCTATATTAGGGCGCGCACTTTGAATTCTAGTTTCTCAAAAACTAAGTGGTTTAAAACTCCTTAACTTTTTTGTATTGCTTGAATCTCAAGCCTATTTGGGCTCTAAGCCTTTGGAAATCTGAGTAAATAGCAAAAATTAATGAAAACTTGAGTTTTTATGATGAAAAACAAATCCATTTTCTTCCAAATAAAAGATTAGCGCTTCAATAGACTTTCAATCTGATTGTATAGTCGCTAATTGAAGAGCCTACTGATAAACAACAAACTTGATTATAAATATGATTAAGATTTGAATAAAACAATGAATACTCATTGAAGTGGAACTAATAAAAATTAAATCGCTGACATTTCCTTATTTTGTTTATCATCTTATTTTTTCAAATTATTCAATTCCAATGAATGATCAAATAAATTATTGCTCATCACCCCAACCCCCAAGATTAATCTTGTATAAATAACAGCGATCACTCCAAAAAATTCACTTCCTTTCTGGACTCCAATGTTCCAAGAATCGGCTACAGATTTTCGCTCCTGCGTCAAAAGTAAGTTACAAATTTTACCTACTAGCTTATTAAGAGCACAATTTTCCGATCTAATCGCTATCATTTTCCACAGATGAAATCCTGGAATGTAATTGCAATGGTCAACATCGTCCTGATTCTCATGGCGACTTTCGTTGTGTCTGGGACGCCTCGGTACTCCTTAATAAAGTCTCCACTGATTGTAAAACAGCCAAAACTAGCAGTTTGTCTACCGTTGGGAAAACCAGTAAGTGTCTTACTAATAACTGAAGCTTTCTATAAAATTCAAACCTTGTCTACAATGTATTTTCCATATTTCAGTGCATGAAATCAAAGGATCCCTGCTGTTCCCTGGTTTACAAGCAAAGTTACCTGGGACTAGGATCTGTAGAAACCACGTGCTTCAAATTCGGAAAAGGTATTTGCCAAGTGAACCAAAGCATAGAGAATTTGGACGAGTACAACAGACTGATTCAGCTGGTGAACGGGACCAATTTCCAGGAGCTCAAGAAAAAGTATTGGAGCACGATCCCAGTTGCGTACACTTGCCCGGAGAAAGTGACCATAGAGTTGAAAAAGGCGTGAAACTTGCTACGATTTATGAAGACAAAATTTGGTTCGAGTCTTGGACCTCTGAGTGATGTGTTTGTATTAATCCAACCACATCGCTCAGAGGTCTAAAGTTCTAACTAACATTCTCGTTATTTAATATTCTGTTACTTTTATTGTAAAAAAAACAAATAATTATATTTTGTTCCGTGTTTTTGTCAATTTACTGGTATTTAACTCAAAAGTCTCAGTCTTGCTGGTGTCATGCAATGTAATAAAATTTCGCTTACTCGTTGCACTGAATAACGTTTTTTGAGCGCAACTTTTGCAGTACTAGTTCAAAAAATTTGAAAATTTATAATATAAAACAATTGTTTAGTAGATAAGGATGATCCTTTTTTTGTAGCTGCGCATCAATTTATTTCCTAGTTAATCCAAAGTAAATTCCTAAAGCTCTTTTTACATAATAAAAATTGTAATAAAAGGATTACAAAAATTATTTTCATTTTGGCTCTCAGCCAGACCTAAAACCGTCAAGACGTTATAGTCTGAAAGAAAGAAAAGTTGGCAGTTGATTCCGTCCATTAGGGAAATCTTTCAGTGAAAATCATTCACTGAAAATCTTTCACTGAAAGAAAGGTATTTTTTCATGTAAAATACAAAATACTTATCTGAGTTTTTTTGTATACGTATTCTTAGTATTAAAAAAAACCTGGTATTTTTCTCACAACAATACCAAGTTTTTTTCTGAGATACTGCGCACGTTCATGGAAACAATGCAAGTGTAAATTTAAATAATTTTAAATTGCTAAGCGATGCCCTTCAAAAATTCAAACACTACTGCGCTTTAGGAAGGTATTTTGTATATAAAATATGTATATCAGATGCAGATAACTACTAAAGTCGCAAAAACTGACCTTCACTAAGTCACTCCTTTAATCTAATGTAGGACGCATCAATTTGAATGTCTGAGTAGCCGCAGGGTAACATCGGGCCAGAATCAATTTATTGTACACATGGCAACAGTTAAAGCTTCAACCACGCGGTTTTTATTAATAGTTGTACAGAGCACCAACATTGTAAATTATTACCGTCTAGAGTAGAGTAAGCTAACCACGAATTGAGAATAATTTTTGGGATATTTGTTAATTTAAGACCACGTGTTTTATGAGTTTTTACTGGATGGTTACTGAGAAATTAGTCAAAAATACAAAATCTTTGTCTGAGGATCTATTTATAGCTATCGATTCTCTGTTTTATCCATGAAATATCGGTAAAGTAGACAAAAGAAAATACCAAACATTGATATCAATCTGACAGAGGAATCAGAAAATCAGAGAAATCACGTTTTGCAGTTAACTTTACTCCTAACTGACATCAGAATAGCAACTTTTGCATTGCAAAGCTGGTTTTAAAAGCAGTAAAAAAACTGGTATTCTTGTGATAACAATACCAAAGTTTACTATCCATAGCAATAAGTTGTACTGACTGTAAAAGACTTGGTATGTGTGACCCTTTCGAAAACCACAACTAAATTATCATTTATTTAATTTTAAATAGATAAAAATTTCTACGGTCGAATGTTATCATTGCCACCTTAGGCGCCATATTATATACAAACAATATTTAATAAACAGTATAAGTGAGGACATACGACTTTCATCGGGACATGCGATCGGACGATAGAATAATTTTAATTCCATCTGCAGGAATTTTAAACTTACTCAGTCATTGAATTGTAATTAATATTGATTTTCACACGGGAAAATATGTATAAGAAAAATCTATGTAAAAAAACTAAAAATAAATTAAATTAAAACTAAAATAAAAAATATAACTAAAGCTCAAGCTCAAATATAAAAACAAAATTGCGGTCACCCTCCAATTTTTGTGCTCAGGCAAAAAATCGGCGCTCCGCCAGTATATAAAGATTCCTGTCTGGTCTAGACTTTCAGTTTATGCTATTAGCTTACAGCGCTCACTTGGATCTCATACATACGTGAGTACTTTTTTTTTTGGTTTTACTATAATTTTTTGTCTTTGGAGTTTCGACAATTTAAGTTTATCTTCTTGAGACAATACAGTGGTGATTTTTAACACGCTTTTATTATCTTCCCTAGTATGTTTTTATGTTTGTATGTTTGTAAGTAACGCCTAAAGTATTTAGTAGAGTCATGTGGGCCAAAAGTGCGCTGTGGGTAAGTGTGCGCAAACCCATGTATTTTAGTCCGAAATGAATGGGATTTCGTACACTTACCCACAGCGCACACTTGCCCCACATGACTCTACTGTCTTTGACCACTAGGCAGTGTCATGCAATTGCCATCATAAGCGTGTTTTTTAGTTTTTTAAACTGTTGATTATTGTTTTACAGATATCTACTAGAAAATGGCCAGCGCAAGACTGATACTGTATCTTCTAGCCTGCTGTATGCTGATTTTGGTATTAGTCCAAGCAAGACCATCGCCCGAGGTACGTTCAACTATGAGTGATTATCCTGTTACTGATTATCCTGTCGATTTCTTAAACTTTATTGATTTATGCAGTATTATCAGTCAAACAGTCCATTGCAGTAATATTGTCGCAGAATTTAACTAGTGTGAGTTAAAATTTGAATTTCATACTTCTCTTAAGGTAAATGGATTCCATCATGGCCACCCCAAGTCAAAATTTTCGGCTTATTTAGAACCTTGTTAACCTATAAATTTTTTCATGACTTCTAAAGAGTTAAATAGTTCTATATGGAAAAAAAAAAACTCTGTAAAATCTACAGATAAATCTGTAAAATTAACAGAGAAGTTTGTAAATTTTATTTAACTTTTCTGTTAATTTTACATAACTTTTTTTTCCCTGTAAATTTGAAATAAATTTAGCTTAGATCCCCCACGAAAAAAATATGTATGTTAGGATACATCCTAATTCTTAAAGTTTCTTGTTAAAGCTTTAAATTTTGACTAAGAAAAGTAGTCAGAGAAAATTTAATATTTAACCGATTTTATAATTAAAAATTTTCTATTGTTTCAGTACGACTTTGACACACGTTGGGTGAAAACTAACGGAAATGATGGTCTCAGTAAAACCCAGATTTTGGATAGTAGTTCACCAGAAGATTACGACGAAAATGCTAGAGATCCATACTTTTAGTCTACTATTTTTGTTATCTGGACCAAAAATATTAATTCATGTTATGTTTAGCGGAGATAATGCTCCATTTGAATTTTTAGATCTTCTAATAACTAGAGTATTTTAAATTAAGTATTCCAATGAATTCCATTAGTTTCGGATTTAAACAGTGTGCTGTGAGGACATGTGATCTAAATTACTTATAAATTCGCTGGATACTCATTTTTTACTATTTTTAAATAAATGTATTGTCGTTTATGTGTTTTTTTTCTATTTAAAAGTTTACTTATTGTTTAGAACAGTTTAGTAGTTAATTTCAAGTTTAACCTGCGCACAATATGTTCCATGTGGTCAGTACTTGTTCCATGTGCTCAGTACATGCGCCACATGCGGAATGCATACGATATGCTCAAGGACAATTCATTAAGATCATTAATTTATAAAAAAAGAGTAACTTTACATTTGTTATCTTGTTCCCACATTCTTAGTTCTGTTGCTAATCGCAAGCATATTGCTCCGAATTATAAATGCAAATATCAGGCAAAATCAGTAGAAAGTTCATTAACACTTAACATTACTACCGAAATTACCATCCTTACAAATTATTAAGCCGCGCACGATCTCATTGATTTTAGCTCTGTTACGAAGACAGAATGAAAATTTAAACTATTTTTGGAACGAGCTAATCCCTGGATCCGGCCCAGACGTTAAACATTTTACGCACGTTGATTTGGTCTAATAGACACTGTTCCATAATGAGTGGATTATGAGTCTCAAAGAATAATTTTATTCATTTATTATTCAGGTTAAATGTTATGTGTAAGTATAAATAAATTACTTTAGTGAATACTGTATAATTATTCGAAATTAAAAGAAAACTTTGACCCCAGTATTACATTTAACTGTTATCACAAAATGGCGGTAATGTATAGTCCGCTCACTAAGTAATAAATTACGTGACTGCCATTTTGTGATAACAAAAGCTCGTTGATCCGAATAATTATTTAATAAAATATTATCTGTTATTAGTAATAACACAGAGGATATATATACATTAATATATAAATATATATATATCCCCTCAATGATATCTAATAAAAGATCAAATATTTATAAAAGTTGAGTATGCTTTCGAAAAAGCTAAAACTTTTGTGAGGTTAGAATTTGACTACAATCGACATCGGCTTCATTCTGTGCTGCCATCTATGTTTTGGGTGAGTAATTAAATACTCAGTATATGACTCTAAGGTTTTCTTTAGTTCTGTGTAGATAATGCGAAAGTCATGTACATACCGCAAGTCATATTCAGCGGGAAATATGAATTTCAAATCCGCTATAAATGCTTTAGCCTTGTAAGGAATATAGACTAAATGTATCATGCATATATGTTAGAAATATATTTCCATGATAATGAATCAAGCTAGTGGAATCACTAACTAAGATATTTTTTTTTTTAAATTAACTGTATTTTTATGAATTAATTAATAGTATACTAGTGATTCAAATTTATTGAAATCGAAAGTAACGATGCCCTCTGTTAGATGATGTGAATGCTAAAAAAAAACTATTTATTTTTACATTGGATATCTATCTCACTCAAATTAAGTTCCCGATTATTCAACAGATGGCGCATTTTTAGTACTTCATTCAAGTAGAGATGGCAGCACCAAATCAAGCTGACAGTTGGAGTATTGACAATTGGACAATTGGAGTAAAAAAAAAATTGAGTCAAATAGTAACCTCATAAAAGTTTTAGCCCCTCTCAAAATATACTCGATTTTTATAAATATTTTTCTCTTTTATTAGATATCCTTGCGGGGATATATCAATATATAATAATATATATATACCTCCTCTCCTCCATTACTAATAAAAAGCATAATAATTATAAACATTTATTCAGAAAAATTAACAAACAATTCCAACTTCTATGCCCAACTAGATTACAAACGGCGATTATTTTTTCGATTTTAAGCTTAGAGTCTAAACATATACAACTGATTTCGACTACCGATCAACAAACTTTGTTCATTAGACTACAAACACTTGTTCGACATAGAAATGTTTGACTAGACATAAGGAAAACAATAATCTACACGTATCACCGCTATGATATTGTTGACTTAGGAAGTTAACAATGTCATGATTATGACTTGTTTTTTTTTCTTGACCTAATACGATTACATATCACTAGGTTAGGTAACTTATCTATAAATGGACAGGTTCAAATAGATGATAATAATAACACCAACAAACCAGAGAACAGCTATGAAGATTATAAGTAAGATGTCGTAGCTTGGTGATAACCTAAAACAAATAACCGACTGTTAGGAACAGATTTCGGACAGTATATGTTTCTTATAATTATAGAAATGCTTTGCAATAATAAGGGTACTTACCAATCAATGTGTCGTAGTATGCAATGACATAGGTTCAGATCATTTGCTTGGCTACTCCAAAATTTCTTCCTGAAAGCAAAACATTTCATTAGAATTCCTACACTCAGTAGCATTTGACGTAAATTAGATAACACAAAAACTTACTCAGAACACAAAGGCGTTTCTTCTTCTCTCGGCGAAGCGGTTGCACAATAATTCCCCCAGGGTCCGCTGGCTTGATTTTCTCCGCTGGAAATTTCTATCCTGACACTGTGGTCATCTAAGGGCAGTACGGCGTTGTACAGGTGAGCGCCTCTCACTTCTCTGAAATGGAATCCAAGTAAATTTCTCTTTCTTCCCTAGCTAATTACAAATACAATCACACTTACTCGTGGGACACTTTTTGGAACACATAGACACATCCATCTTCCGTTTTACGTCGGATCAGCATAGCAGGTATGTTGTTGACCTCTAAAATATACGTCGGGGCTCCAGGATTCTTGATGATTTTCTCTACCAAACCAAGCACAAGATTTTCTATTCCTTGGATCGGCCATTCGATGGGGATGTGGATGTTCTTCTTCAATTCTACGTAAGCAATTTCAGCGTATTCCACCTCCATTTCAATTCTAAGCTTAACCCGAGGAACGAACAGGTGGCACGATTGTTCCAAACAAACTGACGTAGTTGAATGAGGCTTGGGTTACATTTTGAGCTTCCAGTTAGCTTGTGGGTGCTCATATTTGCGTCTAAGTGCTGACAAACATG
Organism: Aproaerema taeniolella; assembly: GCA_949987775.1. Taxonomy (NCBI): domain Eukaryota; kingdom Metazoa; phylum Arthropoda; class Insecta; order Lepidoptera; family Gelechiidae; genus Aproaerema; species Aproaerema taeniolella. The sequence goes on from OX465244.1 coordinate 13,068,240, forward strand.
ATTACTTAGTCGCAGGTGTTTGCAAACAGAAAACAGACGTCATGTTTACGTTTCTGCCAATATCCAGAAATAAAAAAACCTTTGTAGGGGCTTAAAATTTAATTCTCACAAGTAATCTCTAACAAAATTAATTGGTACGATAACAATGCTCTGAAAACATGATACTAAGTACTGTGCGATATAAAAACTCATGTAACAAAAGCCAATCATTAAGAAAAACATAAACGTGATAACGACTAATATCGTTCCAGCCATAGAATACGCCGGTGAGTTTGCTGAACATAGATTCCCTTTAGTTTTTGGTTCATCTGGTTCAACTTCCACTCTGCAACAACACCTGAATATATTTTCTGATACTAAACCGACTGATTTGTTTTTTAACGAATACACTTACACTTCGACACGCATCTTAGTTTTCTAGAGTAAACAAGCGACTGTTAGTGCCCAAAAGAACCCGAATAATGTCATGATAGCGCCAATTAGTATCAGTTTTATAGGGAGTATTGTTTATTCTACAGCACGCACATTTATCGTGATTCATATACTGGGTCACAAAGATGACCACCAGAAACTAGATAACGACTAACTTTTTTTGTATGCAAGTAGCATACGAAAATCGTTACAAGCCTGAAGGGGAGGTGTGACACAAGTCAAAAGTATGATCCAAAAATAACTAAAATGATCAATCTTTGGCCCAAATCCAAAGCACCTAAATTAATAAATTTGGTATTTTATAGCCTTCACTCACGTGCGATCAGCAAATATAGTTCTGACCTTGAACTACCATCTAAAGATTTCAGTTTATTCACCTGAGTTACTACGCACATTCTCCTTATCAATCACATTGACGTCAATCGCTTAAGACAACAAAGATCGTAGGTCGTTGGTTCATTGCTCGTTGAGATAGATCAGTTACACACCTACACTTTTTTATTATCAGAGCTAATTAGCGAAAACTGTAAACATCTTGATTAATAGTTTTTAAAAAGTCAATGGCCTGGCGAGTGTGTACTATGCCACGCGTAGTAACCTTGGATTACCAAGGGCTTGAATGAATAGACGTAAACAAGTTGTAAAATAGAAAGAAAATGTGCCAAGTTTTATCAGCGCACATGTGCGCGGTATTAGTGGAATTATAGAATCGTTGTTATTGATTATATAATCAGTGCAGCTCTTTTGATCCCGGACGGAATACTTGCAAAAACATCCATTAAGCTTGACACTGGACCTCGGTATCATGCAGTAGGTCTTAAATGCTTGTAATAGTGTTCAGATAATAAGAACATGATCATGTGGGCGATTCGTGCTTCTGCCCAGCTGTTACATATCAATTGTAATTTAGTCTATTCTATTTCAGGATCTTCAATAGTTATTTTTCTCTACTTTGCAGCAGTCTGATTAAAAAAGGATTGGAATTCTCTGGTTATAAAAAATAGTCAATCAGCTTTCTGTATTATCAAACGTAAAAGTAAATGCTGCGACTTTAAATGCTATTACGTTTTGGCGGAAGCTTTTGTTTATCTTCTGAATCTTTGGAAGTTAAATTTGGAAGCGATTTTCCTCTTAATTTTTCCGGTCGACGTGGAACTCTGGAATAACATTTAGTTTTATAACAAAACAGAAAAGCTTGAGGTTTCTTGATATTTGAAGGATACAAGATTTGTACTTACGTCCCTTCACTGCAACAGGCGCAGAAAGCATACAATCTTTTGCGCATTGTGTTGAAAATTAATAACTTTTGTAGGAAACTTTGAAAAATTATTGTTTCACAACACCCACGTCTTGTAGACTGATTTAATTGAAACTGAACTAATGTTATATTGTTGCCTACCAGGATAAATTCTTGATAAGGAAAAATTATACTTGTAATTAGGAATTAAAAATGAACGATGCGGTTTTACCGAAGGGGTATCAACTAAATATTATTTTTCCCGCTATAATTAATAGTATGTTAACTTGTTAGTATTACAACTCTCGCATAATTAGGACGGCAATTTATCAAAACTCATTATGAGCCGAATAAAGTTCATTTTGGACTACAATGTTAACCAAACTGATAGTTTATAAGAAACAATAAATAAATATACCTAGAGACTTACAAATTCTATTTTGTTCAGTATTTTTGTTCAATATTCAAAAAGCTTTCAGAAATTGGTAACAATGAACCCATAAATCTTAAAAAATTCGTTCTTAATTAACAATTGATACCTTTATAAAATTCACTTATTAACTCATAATTTCTCTAAGTCCTAACTTTCGACTTTGGTACTTTACCTGTCAACGAACAAATACTCAATACGCCACGATCAAACAATGAATGGCGCAAGGCCAGATCTTCAATCATTTCAAATCGTGACATCGAATACCATTTCAAACCTTTGAAATTGATATTCGAATTATCTTCTTCGAAATGATCGAATGAGAAAGAAGTTGTGTTATGCCCGATCCTCCGTGAAGGTCTGCATACCACAGTATACATAGAATGCAATGGTGTTGTAAAAATACAACTTTTTGATTTGAATTACTTACTTAATAAAGACGTAAGCTGAATAGAATAATCATGTTTGTTACATAGATAAAAAACCTTTAAACAGACGAATATTTGCTAATCCAGAGTAATCTGTATTTGGCTATGCTTATTACCTAAGATAATAAATTTAAGTCTTTCAATTAAGTTATGAATAAATAAATGTTTGAAACCTAAAATAGCATATAGGTAGCCTTATTAAAGTATTTATCATATATGAAGAGGGTATTCTAATTGCTTGAAATGCTCTGAGCACTTATGCAATGTGCATCTAAGGTACGTATTATAGAACGCGACTCAGACTGATTTATACTTAAGCAGCAGCCGTCTTTGTCATTTTGATAGTGAAAGAAAGAGGCAATCAATACTTAAGTATTGATCAAGCTTGGTGATTTAGGTAATACGGACCTAAATTACCAGTAGAGGGAATGTCCACCGAGACTGGAAAAGCAGTCTGCATTGCTGTCATACAGCATACACAACTATAGATATTGATTGATTTTATATTAACATATTATTAAACTTTCTGAAGTTTTTTTTTTTCATTTTTTGACATTGACTCCCCGCCCGTACGGCCCGTACCCCGTACCCCATCGCATAAGGTGCTGCCAAGCTAGTACCTAGCTAGCTAGATGAGCAGGATGAGCGGCGAGCTCGAAACTTTTTTCTAATACTTACATTTTTAAACTCGTGATATCTTTTGAATGGAATGTCCGAATTGCATTATTCAAAAAGTGTTATAAAGATATTAAAGCAGTCTTGAATATAAAGTAATTTATTTTGATAAGGATTAATACCAAGATACAAATAAAGAGCATTTTATAGCGGGCGGCATTTCAATTATTTTTTTAAAATAAAAGAACACATATTGTGGCATATCTACAATAGTTAGACATATGCTGTCGCGACACTTTTTGTAAATATTTATGTGTTCTGCAAAGTTGTAGTACATTATTTTATTCTATCATCAATAGTTTACGCAGCGCACGCAATGTAAAGAATATTTTAGGTAATTTTTTTACACCTTGGGTTACATTATTTGAATTTCAGTAAGGATCCCTAATTTTTTTGAAAACATAATATAGCCTATGTCCATCGGGGATAATGTAGCTTTCTAATGGGTCAAGGAATTTTTCAAATCGGTCTAGTAGTTTCGGAGCCTATTCAATGCAAACAAACAAACAAACAAACAAACAATCAAATCTTTCCTCTTTATAATATTAGTATAGATATGATAAATACTTCAATAAGGCTACCTATATGCTATTTTAGGTTTCAAACATTTATTTATTCATAACTTAATCGAAAGACTTAAATTTAATATCTTAGGTAATAAGCATAGCCAAATACAGATTACTCTGGATTAGCAAATATTCGTCTGTTTAAAGGTTTTTTATCTATGTAACAAACATGATTATTCTATTCAGCTTACGTCTTTATTAAGTAAGTAATTCAAATCAAAAAGTTGTATTTTTACAACACCATTGCATTCTATGTATACCTTTCTGCAGCTTTCTATGTAATACCTATCAATGTCAAGTGTATAAGATCTCAACTTTTATTTGTTTAGTTAGGAATCAACAGGAAATAAACGTTAGCAAATGCTTATGAAAACATAAAAATATCTGGCATTTTTATTTTTATTTAAACTGGTTTAATTAGATTTCAGTGTGTAACAAACACACATGCAGGCACAGTCAAGAGCTCATCAAGTAAGCATGAAAAATAAACTCTATTCCCTTATAATAAGAGCGAAGGAATTTTCTAAATTCTACTCTTAAGGGGGTGAAATGGGGGTTCAAAGTTTGTATGGAGAAAACAATATTTTTGCACATTTTGACTCAAAACTTCGTTAATATATACCTCGAAGCAAATAAACGGACACGTGTTTCGCTATTTTTCAAAAATCATCCCCAAAAAGTCAAGAATGAAACGGGTGACTAAAAGAGTTCTTTGCGCGAGCGAAGCCGTGGGGAAAAGCTAGTACTTTATACATGGACCGAATGGAAGAGAAAGCTTATAGAATCATTTCCTTGTAGGCAGGATTACGCAGAAATGTTGGCCAAGCGTGCGCGTTACGGTGAATCTTTGGAGCAGTATTACTATACAAAAAATAAGTAAAAAAACTTTTCAAGTTAAACGGTTTTATGTTAAACATACATTGCAATGTTTAAGATAAATGTACTAAAAACCAAAAAATAATAAAATAGATACAGTCGTGGGAATTATAAACATATGCATAGACTAGACTAAAATAAAACCGTGGGGCACGTCAATTGTCTACAAATTATCGACTTAATGTACCGTTTAACTTAAAAAGTTTTTTTACCTATTTTTATTTTCTAGTTTTTAGTTTTTATTAAAAACATACATTTGGTAGCGGCGGCCATCTTGTATTTCAATTTTTTAAAGTATATTGTATTCTGCTTGTTGAGCCCTTTCATTTGATTCCCATATTGATGGGATTGATAAAACCTACGTTATCCGCAATTTTGTAGCGGCCGCCATCTTGGATTTCAATTTTTTATAGTATATTGTATTCTGCTTGTTGAGCCCTTTCATTTGATACCCATATTGATGGGATTAATGAAACACAAATTATCCGCCATTTTGTAGTGGCGGTCTTCTTGAATTTATAATAATAATGAATAAATATAATTGTATTGTCACTAAAATCCAAAGTGTTTACAAAATTTCAGATTAATCGGTTGACAGGAAGAGGGTGAAATTTGAATTACTAAATTTGACCCAAGAATAATAAATAAAACAAACGGGGTGAGCTAAATAAAACCGTTTAATAATAAAAAATAAATCTACTCAACAGTTGCAATATTACGGGTAGTAGGGCTGTTGATTGTTTACTACATGGGGTAGAGGATCGTGCCATTAGAGTAGGGCCCAAGCAGTTAGTTTTCGTGAACCAGAGGATGTTTTAAAATATTTTAAAACTGTAAAACCCGGTAATTTGCGAGAAGATAAAATGGGCCGTGATAAGAAATCGAACCAATCTAATGATAAGTCGCGAACAGATAATAGTAAGAAAATTAACACTAACTTTAAATGTCATAATTGCAACGAAGACGGGCACAAAAGTTTTAAATGTAGTAAACCACCAACAAAGTGTGACGTTTGTAGTAAAACTGGATATTTAGGCCAATACTGTAGATTTAAATTAATCAATAATCATGATACAGCTGAAAATGTTAAGCCAGAAAAGCAGGTAGCATTGTTAGAGCAGACGTAAATATATATTGGAAATCGAAATTAATGGTGAAACAATTACCTGTCAGGTAGATTTAGGTAGTCAATGTACGCAGATACGGGATTCGGTAGCTAAAAAACTTAATTTAAACCTAAAGACAAACGAACTACCCCTTTTATGTGGTATAGGCGGAAATCGAGTACAACCACTTGGTAAGTGTAGCGTTGACATAACAGTGCAAGGGATAGATGACAATATAGAAGTCTTTGTAGTAGATGACGTTATAATTAAGCACCCTATACTACTGGGTCACTCGTTTACTGAGAAACCCAACATAACGATAACTAAAACTCCTGATCAGATTATTTTTGAGAAGACTTGTGACTACAAATTGTTTCTTACAGTCCAAAACGATGTCACGATTACACCAAATGAGTTGTCTTCTATTCCAGTAGAATCACGTACTAATTATTCAGGATCAATATACGTTAACGGTACTATTCGAAACGTGTCTAACAATGAGCACTATTTACTTCCCGGGGGGTATAAGTTGAATCATGGGTCAGGGCGTTTGTTAGTGCAGAATATTTGCAGTAATCCCATTATTTTCAAATAAGGATCGCAAGACAAGACTGCTTTCGTCACACCTGATGGTTTGTACCAGCTTGCTCGGATACCTTTTGGCCTGGTAAACGTGTTCCAACGAACCATTAATAAAATACTCTCGGACGCTAAGATCAAATACGCACTGGTTTACATGGATGATATCTTGATCCCAGCACGTAGTTTTGATGAAGGTCTAGGTAGACTGGCAGAGGTACTCACCCTTCTGAAACAAGGTGAGCTCACGCTCAAATTGTCGAAATGTAACTTTTTTATGAGCACTATCGATTTTTTAGGATTCGAAATCAATTCCCAAGGTATTAAGCCAGGGGAGAGAAAGACCGAAGTTGTTTCTAAATTTCCAACCCCCAAGGGCCAACGCGGACTGTAACAATTTCTTGGTTTGGCAAACTTCTTCAGGAGGTTTGTCCAAGGCTTTGCTACTATTACAAGGCCTCTTACGAGTCTACTTAAAAAAGACGCAGTATGGAAATGGGGTTCGGAGCAGATTAAGTCTTTCGAATCCATAAAATCTGTACTGGTTCAAAGACCATTGCTCGCTCTTTATGACCCAAAGCGAGAGACCCAAGTCCACACAGACGCTAGTAAACATGGCGTTGGTGGAATATTGTTGCAGAAGGATGATAATGGGTTATTTAGACCGGTCTCCTACTACAGCAGAAAGACCACTCCCGACGAACAAAAGCTACATTCATTTGAATTTGAGACCCTAGCAGTCATAGCGTCTCTTAAGAGGGTCAGAGTATATCTCTTAGGCATTCCTTTTAAAATCTTAACTGACTGCAATGCTCTTAGAACAACCCTATCTAAAAGAGACCTCGTACCCCGCATTGCACGATGGTGGGTTCAATTCCAAGAATTCAATTACGAGATAGAATATCGACCCGGATCAAACATGTGCCATGCTGATACGCTTAGCAGAAATACAGTAGGTGACGTGAATGAAGAACAGCATGTGTTAGACGTACTTACTGTAGGGACAGACGAATGGATTAATACCATACAAAATAGTGACAGTGAGATAACCCGTATCAAAGAAATATTAAAAAATCCCGAATCAGAAAAAACTGCAGATATCTTACAAAACTATAAAATAAAAAATTATAGAGTTTATATATCGCATTATAGGTAAAGGTGATAAGGATATTCGCTGGTTCGTTCCAAGAGGCGTAAGATGGCAAGTCACAAAAATTAACCATGACGATTTAGGACATTTCGGGTTCGATAAAACTTTAGCACGTATACAACAAGCGTTTTGGTTCCCCAAAATGAGAAAATTCGTTAAAAAATACGTAAAATCGTGTCTCGAATGCGCACGTAGTAAGGACGTGACGGATAAACAACATGGCGAATTGTACCCTATTCCGAAGTCCGACATTCCCTTCCATACACTACACGCTGACCACTTAGGTCCATTTGTACGTAGTAAGAAGGGTAACTGTTATCTCTTAGTTATCGTTGACGGCTTCACGAAATACGTAAACCTTAAACCTGTTAGAAATACTAAAAGCTCTACTTCAATCAAGGCAATAAAGGAGCACATAACCTGGTTTGGAGCACCATCCAGACGGATTACTGACAGAGTGACATCTTTTACAAGTAACAGCTTTCGCGCATTTACGAAGGCGGTTGGTATAAAGCACATACTAAACGCTGTAGCAACCCCTAGAGCAAACGGGCAATGTGAACGTTTTAATAGGACTATCCTTAGTGCGTTAGCTGCTAAAGCCAATAATAAAGATGACAAAAATTGGGATGACTATATTTCTGACATCCAAATTGGAATTAACACTACGATACATAAAGTGATCTATAAAAGCCCTTCAGAGCTCCTCTTTGGCTTTAACATAAGGAGTGGTTCGGAAAATATCCTGAACGGAATCCTAGATGATACCAGAGAACCCGTAACAGAAAATTTGGATCAGGTACGCGCAGAAGCAGGCAAACCTATAACTGAACAGCAAGATAAAGATAAGGTTCGTTATGATTCGAAACGCATATTGAATCGGACTTACAACGTTGGAGATTTAGTTAGCGTAAAAAAAAAGAACCTAGCGATGGTAGCTCAAAAAAACTCGCCCCTAAATTTCAGGGCCCATATAGAATAATTAAAGCTTTACCTAACGATCGTTATATAATCGAAGATACACCGTTAACTCTTAAGCGCGGCCAACGCAGATATGAAAATGTTGTAGCCTTAGATAAACTGAAACCTTGGCTAGTTTTTAGTAGAAGTTGTGAAACCTCTGAATCGGAATCCAATATTTCAGATCAGGAAATGAATGATAATTTAGATTAACAATATCTGTTATAAATAACCTGATGCTTTTATTTACCAAATTTATGTATTTCAATCGTTGTTGAGTAAGACTAATTACGAATTAGTATAAAATAGTTAAGTACATAATTATCAAGAGGTTTGTGTAAATAAAATATTATGTTACTATTGTAAACTAAACGTGAACACTACTAGTAAAAGATTAAGTATAATTTGTAACTTACATAAAATTGAATTTTGTTTGATATACTTAATATGTACCTATTACTAAGCAAGTTGTAGAGTCATTCAGGATTCAATATTTAATGTTCCTAGTTAAATTAAAGTTTGTTGAAACGAATCATTATAATTATTTTAAAACAAAATTTATTCAATTAGAATAAATGTATGTTTAATTATTTATTTCTTTTGTCGCGAAGGGACTCGCTATTGCAGGATGGCCGAGCTGTTAGCGTCATTTAATAAATTCCTTTGAAATTCTTCTTAACCCTCCGCATACCAGTTGGGGTCTAATAAACCCCAGGCGGTGAAAAATCGATATATTTTCAAAAATTTTCGTGCGCGGAATCTGAAGCTCTCAGTAGCTGGAGTTGCGACGTTCTTACACTGGCAAGTACCATTAGTTTAGTGGTGCGTGCGTTTTTTAGGGCTCTAGATGCGTTTTTGTTTAGAATTGTTGTTATTTGAGCATATACAAAATGCAATTATGGCGAACTAAAGAACTCCTACCTCGAGATTGAAGTAAAAATTTAAAGATGTATCATCGTTGTTCAGTTTTTTTAAATTTAGTCAGTTTAATTACAAACATTGGTAATTATCAATTCTTAGGGTGATTTCAAGTCTAAATTAGTAGTCAGAAGATGGCATTTTCGCTACCCTTTTTCAACAAACCATTTAATCTATTTTATTTTATTTTATATAGTGCTACTCAGGTTATGTTCAATTTCAAAAATATGCAATAATAATTCAGTACCCCTATTCCTATCTGATTACAGCGACCATTTTGTTAGGGTATGTCAGACCCCACCTTGTATGGCATGTTACAAATTTTCACCTGGTATGCCGAGGGTTAAACTAAGTCTGTAATATTAAAATAGCAACACTTAAATGCTTCGTATTGGTGTGGGGTGGTTCGTTCTTTCGGATTGGTTGAACGTAAACCAATCAGAAGTAGTTATTTTTGGAGGGAAAACTAGTGAAAGAGCCATCTTAAAAAACACGTTCCTCAGTCAGTCGTCGATAGCGAGTCCTACTGAACAGTTTTGGTCTTCATATAAACAGTATACCAGTAGTAGCTGTCTTCATCGACAGTATATTTTAATTAAGGTAAGATGTATATATTATAATTCTACTATGTCTCTTTACTAAATATTTCTACGAAAATTTGTGGTTGTAAATTAATCCTTGTGCTTTACTTTAAAATAAATGAATTTAAAATACATAATTTGGAGTTATTTCTTTTATGTATGGTAGACAAACAGTCAGGTGAAAGGTTTCTTATCGACACCGGTGCGGAAATATCTGTCTTGACCGTACAGCGAAAAGTAAAAAAAAAAATCAAAGCCGCGTACAAGCTATATGCCGCGAACGGAACACCTATAAGTACGTACGGTGAAAAATCAATATGTCTTAACCTGGGATTACGTTGAAACTTTCGCTGGACATACATCGTAGCCGATGTGAAAATGTCAATCATAGGAGCCGATTTCCTTAAACATTTCAAGCTATTAATAGATCTACATAATAAAAAACTCATTGACCGTGTCACAGATCTATCAGCAAGTACGGTAACTGTGAAAACGGACCAACAGGCAGTACACACCGTCACCGAAAGCCATGCGTACTACGACTTACTTAAAAGGTATCCAGACGCTATACGACCCATGTCATTCAAGGAACCTTCGAAACACGAGGTGGTGTACCACATGGTGTACCATATTGAAACCACAAGCCCACCATTATTCTCCAAGGCGAGACCGCTACCACCCGATAAGTACAAAGCCGCAAAAGAGGAGTTCACCAAAATGATGGAGATTGGTATCTGCCAACCCTCTAAGAGCCCTTGGGCCAGTCCACTTCACGTAGTAAAGAAAAAGGACGGCACGATGAGCGTGTGTGGCGATTACCGCCGATTAAATTCGGTAACACTACCGGATCGCTATCTGTGACAGTGACGACGCCTTCTGTGAGTATGGAGTGCCGCAGGGCAGTACATTAGGTCCGACGCTATTTTTAATTTTTATTAATAACCTCTGCAACGTGGCACTCGAGCGCGCGCACCTTCTAATGTTTGCTGACGACACAGTCATCCTCTTCCATGATGATACGTGGGAATCAGTTTTTAAACTTGCTGAACTGGGTCTGTGCAGGGTCACTGCATGGCTTGAGGACAGTTTACTAGCCCTTAATACTATGAAGACGAAATATGAAGACGCTTTAGCAAAACGAGCGCCACCGGACCCGGACCGAATATGACCTTAACTATCCACACTTCCCCTTGCAATCGCTATCAGGCAGGGCGGTGTGTTTCCCATTGCGCTTGTCCCAAACTTGACCGTGCTTCCGAAATAAAATATCTCGGTGCCATTATTGATGACAATTTGCGCTGGGATCCACACATCGGTGCCATGGTTAAGCGTATCAGAAAACTCATTTATATTTTTAAGCAGCTGCGCACGGTTGCTGACAGGGACCTAGTAATAAGCACATACAAGGCACTGTGCGAAAGTCTTATCAGCTACTGTATTACAGCATGGGGAGGTGCTGCTAAGAATCATCTTCTGCCACTAGAACGAGCGCAGCGAGCTGTTCTTAAGGTTTCAATGTTTTTGCCCTTTCAGACTCCTACTTCCCTTGTTTACGAGCTGGCTGATGTGCTGACCGTGCGAAAACTATTCATTTTTCGTTGCATTAAAAGATACCACCGTTGTACTATTCCATCCATAACTCTGGCTATCGTCAGAACCCGACGTTTTCCTGGGGTTGCAGTCTATACTAGTTTTGCGCAAAGGCAATACGAGTTTTTATCGTCTCATCTTTATAACAAAATTAATAGTAGGCACTCAATCTGGGAGTTAAATAATTACGAACTTAAACCAAAGCTAATTTCTTTATTAAAATCATTAAGTTACGATGACACTGAAAAATTTCTTCATACAATACGCTAACAGTAAAATCATTATTTATAATGCATATCTCTCATTCATTATCTTTCACTTTTAAACACATCATCATATACACGTACAGACATTCACTTGAACACCACACACTCACACACACACACACACACACACACACCACACACACACACACACACACAACTCAATCCAGTATATGGTGCACTATTCCTTTAAATTAAATATTATATTGTTTTTTTGTAGTTAAGTAACATTAATACTAATCGGATTTTGTGAACTGTTCTAGCAAGCACTGTCGAAATGTAACCAAAGCATACATGGGAAGACACTCTGTATCCTGTAACACAGTTAAAACTATCACGGGATACAGGACGTCTATGTTGTTATGGCATTATTAATGTGAAATAAAGATTATTATTATTATTATTATTATACCGCGTGTCATGGATTTTACGTACAAACTACACGGAATGACGGTATTCTCGAAACTCGACCTTAAGAGCACCTACTATTGGATACTTATGGCAAGTCCAGAGAAAACAGCAATAATAACACCGTTTGGCCTTTTCGAATTTAAATGCATGCCATTCGGACTACGAAATTCAAGTCAGACTTTTCAACGATTTATGCACGAAGTCTTACTAGGAATAGAAGGTGCGTTTACATTTGTAGACGACATAATTTGCTTTTCTAAGAACGAAGAGGAACATTGGAAAGTACTTGAACAAGTCTTATAGCGACTACACGAATACGGGTTGGCGCTAAACGTAAATAAGTGCGAATTCGGCCAACACGAAATCAATTTTCTTGGGTATAAAGTGACAAGCGAGGGAATAGCACCGACTGCAGAAAAAGTCAAAATTATTTCTAATTACAAAAAACCGGGGAATGTTCAAGAATTACGTAGATTTCTGGGTATGATAAATTTTTATCGCGATTGCCTACCGCAACAAGCACAATTACAGCACGAGCTGAATAAACACTTACATATCACGAAAAAAATGAAAAGATGCCCATCGAATGGATGCCTCAAGCTGAAAAAGCATTTGAAGATTGCAGACAAAGCATGTTAAAAGCTACGATGATCTCACACCCCGTTCCAGGCGCACCGTTATATATCATGTCAGACGCGTCAGATCGCAGCATAGGCGCGGTACTACAACAGAGGATTGGCAGCAAGTGGAAACCCCTATCATTTTTCTCTAAAACGATCAGCGACACACAACGACGGTACAGCGTAAACTTCCTAGCGAAAACGACACTCCACGAAGGGAACGACAGTTAAGTTTCATCAGCCAGTTCTGCTCAGACATCGTATACCTGCAGGGCAACAAAAATACGGTTGCCGACTGGTTATCACGCATCGAGGCTATTTCATGCCCGACAACTATAGATTTTGCAAATCTACCCGTAGATCAAAAAACTGTGTAGAACTCGAACAGTTAACAAAAAAACCGAATTTACGTTTCTCACAGACCGCCTTACCAGGCACGAATCAAACAATAACATGCGAAATGTCAACGGGTACAACTCGCCCTTACCTACCGCCGGCATATCGTTACGAAGCATACAAAGTACAACACGATTTATGTCATGCGGGTATTCGCACGACACGAAAACAGGTATCGTCAAAATATTTTTGGCAAAGTATGAATAAAGATATAGGTACATGGACACGAAGTTGCATCGACTGTCAAAAGTCAAAGGTCAATCGACATACTAAGTCGGCACACCAAGTTTTTCCACCCTCTCAACGTTTCGAGCATATACACATCGACATAGTAGGACCACTTCCACAATCAGGTGACAATAGGTACGTCATCACTATCATTGATCGCTTCACCAAGTGGCCAGAAGCAGTTCCAGTACGAGACATTACCGCCGAAACTGTAGCAAAGGTACTATACAAGACCTGGATCATGAGGTTTGGATGTCCACTACGCATTACAACTGACCAGGGACGTCAGTTCGAATCACATCTCTTCAACTGCCTACTGAAACGATTCGGTATACAACGCATAAGGACGACGCCTTATCACCCTCAAGCGAATGGCCAAGTCGAACGCCTGCATAGAACCCTGAAAGCTGCATTAATGGCTAGGGGTAACACGATCAACTGGTCTAGCGACATACATACAGTGTTACTAGGCTTAAGGACTACATTACGCAGAGATAGCAAAATGAGTCCCTGCCTACTCACTTACGGAACGCAACTCAGGATTCCGTCCGATTTTATTCTACCTACGGAACCAGTCACGAACGACGCCGACTGTGTAAAAGAGTTAGTTACCTACTGCAATGGCGAACATTTCGCCTACTTACGAAAATAAAACAAACCACAGTATTTTCGTTCATAAGGATCTACGAACATGTTCTCATGTTTTTATAAAAAATGACACAGTGAAAAAACCACTGACATCACTGTACGACGGACCGTACGAACTACTCGAGAAAACAGATAAGTATTTCAAGATCCAACTACCGTTACGAACAACTGTCATATCGATCGACAGGCTGAAACCAGCCATACTTAACGAAAAGACTTACGAAAGCGAGACGACTTCTACTACAACAAGTACTGTCATACAAACTCGCTCAGGCAGAGTATCGAAACCACTTGTTCGGTACGCACCGACTTAGCGATCGCATTAACACAATTATATACCTAAATAATATTTCTGCATACATGGCTACATACTATTTAACGCAAGCCAAATCACACATACATGTGCATCATTGCTAAGTTCCTCACTCACTCATTCGAACATGCATTAGCATACCCACACACACATTTGATACAAACTACAGCCCTCCACTTGTACTTTCGTACCGGCCTTCTACAAGCGGATCTCACCGGCTAGGGAAATTAAGAGGCAGGTGGACGGCAGAAGATCTACACATCGGACACTAGAAGCTCTGCCTATCCTACTACGCCATGCGCTGCACACACTACGCGTATTCATACAGAACGCATCACCGAAGCTCTGCCTATCCTGCTACGCTGTGCGCCATACGCCATACATGCAACGTGCGCATTCACACTAAGCGCATCACCGATCTACAACTTCAATCACAAGCACTAGATACTAGTTGCCAGCCAAAGGCAACAGTATACTTCACAACAAACACACTATCTTACGAGAATACGCAGCTACTAACAATCAACACTCGTCGAAGCAAGGAGCGCGCGACGAGCGCATCCGGCGAGCTCCGGCGACCGGCCCGATGACACTGCGTAATCTGCGTTACGCCAACACCCTCCCACTGTACCCCGCTACAAGCGCCTGCTCGACACAAAGTCGCGAAAAACGGCTCAAGCGCACCACTGTGTTTTAGCTATGTATTATGTGTTAGGCGTCGCAGAAGGGGAAATATATTTTCTTTTACGAAAGTTGTTTTCTTTCCCAGGGGGGGAGTATATGTAGGGTAGCTACATAAAATCGCCACGGCCAAACTATAAATACGGCCGGTGTATCGAATAAGCAAGCATTCATCCAACGGCACTCGGCATTTCAATACAACCCTGCTCGACCCTACCATCGTCCTGCCGCTACATCGAACCCCAACCGCAATATACTCATTATTTTAATTAGGGTGAGACCCACTTTTTTAATTTAAAATCACCCCGAATTTGACGCGAACGAAGCCGTGAGAAAAATCTAGTGTCAAATATATGAATCTTTTTACCCAATGCTGATTTTCAACAACGTGAGTACAGCGCTCACGCTCATAATATCGTGTTATGTTTATGTTGTGAATTAGATGAATTTCTCATTAACTAGAAATGAAAAATAGAGCTACAAATGGGCTAAAAATGACAATTATTTGTTAGTTTAAATTATTCTTGCAACCATTTCACTTCTAAATTTATTGATTTGTTTATTTTTTCTGCTTGACACCTTCAACTGCTTGTATATGTTGTTGTAACATTTCGGTAGCGCAGTCTTTTTACATCCTCTTTACTTGGCCAAGCCAGCGAAGTCGAGTAGCAGCTTTCTGCTCGTAGCTTCGCTTGCGTGGAAAATCTCTGTGCAAAAATCAGGTCGATCCTTTGCACTATTACGACGTGAAAGAAAAATAAATAAACACACTTTCAGATTTATTACATTAGTAATAAAGATATTCTTGTACTTTCCGAGAGTCTCGGCGCCTGGGTCCTTCTGGATATCTCTAGAATTATGAAACCACCAAAGTCTTGATAGGAAAAAGAAAGGAATGGCGTATTGAAAGTCCGAGGCCAAGATCCACCTTGGGTTGCTGAACTAATGAAGTTGACTGTAATACTTCGTTACTCTAAGTATGTTGTAATATTTAATAATGTTTGGTAAGAAGTATTACTTCATAACGCTTGGAAAGCTGGTATCGTAACGTACGATTAGTTGTAAAATATATTTCGTAACGTTCGGTTAATAACTCACTTTTGTTCAGTTTCAATGGTTGTGATGTTACTCGTGCCAAATTGTTCAAATAGGTAAGAAGTTTTTGACCCTCTGCCATCACAATTAAAATTAGCAGGGCTGCCAATTGTAACTTCTTTTGTCAAAAGTGTCAATTTGACATTGCCTGAAAAATTTTAAAACAAAAGAAATGATAAATTTTATGTTTAAAACAATGCACAAAATATATAACTTAGTACGTATTCCTTTTGAAACTATAAGCAGTATACAGAAAATTTTCTTTGGTTTATGTTATGTAAACAGCCTCTTAACAACTTTTTTATTTAACAGTAAAGCAGACGATTTAAAAAGCTTTGCTCCTTATTATCAATCTTACGGTAAGTTACACCAGTCTCGTTTTATCGATCATTCGAATACACTTCGATGTTCGACAAGAGAACCCTATAACTGTCGTAGACTGTTCGTGTCGAGTAATGTAGTTCAAGTAAAAAATATTTTATGAATTGGTTTATACTTTGGCAATTAGTTTTGCACGTATTATACTCCCATGCTGGACTAGGAGTGAAAGAAAAACTTAGAATGTGCCAGGTACCTATTCTTCTTCCCAGGTATACAGTAAAAGTCTGTTAGAGGAATACAAGGATTTTGAACTATTTATAATGGGCAAAAGGCTGACCACCTCTCACCATTATGCAACTTATTCCATTTAATAACCCTCAGAACTTGTGTCAAACTTGGTATCTAGTGGTTCTAGAACCACTGATGCTCTGCCTACACTGAGCGAAATTACTGTCAATTTAACAAAAAAACATGGTTAACCCTTTAAGTAACTTAGTAATTTAAGACGGCTGGTTTGGTCGAGTGGTAGTGACGCTGCCTCTTGATCGGCGGGTCCTTATTTCGATTCCTAGTCGGGGCAAATATTTGTGTAAAAATCAGATGTGTGTTCTCGGGTCATGGGTGCTTGTGTCTGTCTTTGTGTGTTCCAAGGGACCCACGACACTAGGGAAAACCTTAATGTGGGACTTTGAGTGTGAAGCGTTTATTTATTTATTCACTAATTCAACGTTTTTATTGTCACATTTTTGTCGTCTTATTCACAACATTCATCGACAAAGTTACACGTTGTCCGAAGTACATAGTTTATGAACAATGTTTAACGTTGTCATAAAGTCACAGTGTAACATTGACTTTTTTATGTTTAAAGATTAACTTTGTAGCAATGTTACCTAAACTATCTTTCTCTTCAATGTGGTCAACCTGACAACTCTCATATTGTCTCTTTAACAACTTAGTTTTAACTCTGTAGCAATGCAACCTAAACTAACATTGTTAACCTGACAACTCTTCTAAAGTCCCTTTGACAACTGAGCGTTGTTTTTTTAGCAATGCTTTCAACGTTGTTAAATGGACAACTCCATAAGAGAGCTAATTACTTTTTATTGTTATTTGCAAAATAATCGTTACTATCAGAAAAATATAACGACAAAAATTATTTTGCAAATAATATTAAAAACAGTAATTTGCTTTTTTATAGAGTTTTCAATTTTACAACATTAAAGGCATTACTACAGACACGAAGCTCCGTTGTTAAGAGACCACTATAAAAATAAATCAAAAAGTAAATAGTCTTAAATAAAATATTTATTTATGTAGAAATTATTTATTATACAAAATACTCAATTAACTACGAGTACAATCATCAATCATCCATAAACAAAATTACTTGTAATTGACAATTTACAAACTATAAGAAATGGTATCTTATGAAATGGTCTCATATTGTTGTACATTTTCCCAGGTTGCCACCGCTATGATAAATCGCCGGTTAGGAATACCTTTTTCGCAGTAGAGAATCTCTTTTTAGATACAATATGTTCCAATTTCAGGTGCGGTTGCAACACGTGGTAGGAAACCGTTCTTTGCTTCATCTCTTGACAACCTCCATACTTTCTTTTTTGAAACAGCTATGTTGGGCATCTGTCAGAGTAAGGTCACGATTCCTAGCAACGCGGCTACATTTGCTTGTTCTTCACCAACTGTAAAAGAAACATAGGTATAAAGGGCTTTGCTGGAAATGTATGGGCCACTGATGCCTTTTTTTAATGGCACACTAACGCCACCTTGTTACATGTGTAGACTACTTCCATACAAACAATAGTTACTATTTCAGCTCAGCTTTAAAGTATATCCGTCTCGAGTTATACGCCATTATCTATAACGCGTATTTAATAGGAAAACTGAGAGTATGAGCTACTTTTAACGGTCCTATACTATTTATTTCATGGTACGAACTCTGTTAGACTCATGTTACGTCACGTTGGCGTTAGCAGCATAGTGCGACATAAAGTTACACTACACCATGGCAATGATACGAGTATTTTATTAACAAAACTGAAGATATTAGTGCTTCTTCTTAGGCTTTAATCCTGTTTATTTTATAGTTTACATACTATCCGGACTCAATTAACGTCACGTTGGCCTAAGTAGCATAGTGCGACATGAAGTCTTACTTCACCGTAGCAATGTTACGAGTTTTTTATTAACAAAACTGAAGATATTAGCGCTTCTTCTTAGGCTTTAATCCTGTCTATTTTATAGTTTACACACTATCCGGACTCAAGTAACGTCACGTTGGCGTTAGTGGCATAGTGCGACATGAGTTTTACTTCACCGTGGCAATGTTACGAGTATTTTATAAAGGAGTGACTTTGTTGCCACTTTTCCTAAAACTAACACGACGTTTGCTAGTAGGCAATACAATAAGCGTTCAGCAAATGTATAGGTATACAACATTGTTAACAAAGATTTGAACATTTACCCAAAACTAGTGTTTGAAAATAAAAAACTTATATCCAAATGGCTAGAGTCTAAGTCATACGGGGAGATTGAGAACATGCTAGATGTATAGTAGAACGTTGCATGGTTACCGATCCCAAGACACAGTCGTAAGGCTGCGCACTTGGGGTTTCCTAATTCAACCAGGACTTTGGGCGTGACACACTTTATCCATTCACACACATGCAGTATTAAACCAACTTACTTATAAGAACTGACTCACAAAATTACTCTACTCATACCTATTCTTATACTCACCTAAGTAATTATATACCCTCGCACCGCACATAACCGTGCATACCCACAGACACACACACACACACACACACACACACACACATATACACACTTGGTATACTGTGAAAACATGTTATTCCTGGTACTGTATTGTAAAATGTAATTGCACTTTGTTATTTCTTTAATTTAATTAAGAACGTTAAATTTTTGTTTTCTCTCTTTTAACTTACCTTTGTTTTACAGTTGGCGTACCTACCTACAATGTATGTAGTTTAAATTATAAGAAGAGTGGTGTTACCCGACACAGGCGATGAGCTTAGTGGGTGGCACCTGTTACTAGTTTTTAAGAACCCATTGTAGAGGAAATAAAGATTTTATTATTTTTTATTATTTTTTATTATTAACAAAACTGAAAATATTAGTGCTTCTTACGCCCTAATCCTGTCTATTTTATAGTTGACACACTATCCGGACACAAGTTACGTCACGTTGGCGTTAGTGACATAGTGCGACATGAAGTCCCACTTCATCGAGGCAATGTTACGAGTTTTTTATTAACAAAACTGAAAATATTAGTGCTTCTTACGCCTTAATCCTGTCTATTAATCTTAATCCCGTCTTCCGTATAGTTAAGACACTATCTGGACTCAAGTTACGTCATGTTGGCGTTAGTGGCATAGTGTGACATGAAGTCACACTCCACCGTTGTAATATTAAGTGTGTTTTTTTTAACAAAACTGAAAATATTTGTGCTTCTCACGCCCTACTCCTGTATGTTTAAACACTATCTGGCTGGACATCATGTTAACTATAAAGTAGACAGGATAAAGGCATAAGAAACACTAATATCTAAAGTTTTGTCAATAAAATACTCGTACCATTGCCACGGTGAAGTAAGACTTCATGTCGTTCTATGCCACTAACGCCAATAGAACGTAACTTAAGTCCGGATAGTGTTTAAACAAAAAATAGACAGGATTAAGGCGTAAGAAGCACTAATATCTTCAGTTTTGGTATTAAAATACTCGTAACATTGCTATGGTGAGGTGAGACTTCATGTCGCACTAAAGACGTAAGAAGCACTAATATATTCAGTTTTCTTAATATAATACTTGTAACAATGCTACGGTAAAGTGAGACTTCATGTTGCACTATGCTACTAATGTCAACGTGACGTAAACTGAGTCCGGACAGTGTCTTAAGTATGAAATCAATCAATCAATCAATCAAATCATTTATTCATAATTGTTGTTTACAAATAAAACATAAGGCTAAGTATTATTAATTTAGAACTAAAATAACATAGGTGCCTGAACTAGGTTAACTTAATACCTGTATCTCAGTCAAAAAGGGATCTTATTTTTTATATAAACAAACACTTACAAATAATTGAATACCTTAATGTTAAATAAATTCCTTACACTGTAATATGAACTTACTAAGTAAAAACACATTACCCCTCATTTGCGTCGCGCAGTCGGGTAAAAATTTGCTCCACTAACCTATACTTTAAAATACCTTTTTAATGTAAAATAACTCGACTGTATATTTCTAAATTACTTAATTACAAAATTAATCTATAAGGTGATTTCCGCTTCATTGACCCAGTTTGCTATTCTGATGACTGGCATGTCTCAGGCGTTATTGAGCAACACAAAACACAAAGTTAAAAAAATAAATAGACTCTTACATCTAAATTTGAATAGAATTATTAAAAAATACTTTATAAAACTTATGGACCTCTAATGAAATTTTAAAACTTTAGATAGTAAAATAAAACTGTCTAATCACTTGAAACTTTACGCATTTTAGAAAGAAAGAAAGAAAGAAAATAATTTATTCATTGCCAACAATACATTATAGTACAATTTTAGGTTATGATTACAGCAAAGTTCGATCAAATACATAAATTGTAAATTCCTTCATCTATACTACAATATATTGCACAAAGAAATGGCCCCGACTTTCATAGTCTATAGAGTTTATGTGCCACTTTTCCGCCATTTTTCTCGCCGGGCAGTCCTTATCACCGGTCGCATGATTACTCGGCTTCTTGTAATGCAAGCAGGTGGCGCACTTTGCTGGTTGGGCTTTATTAGGACACTCTTTCAATGCGTGACCTAAGTCACCGCAATGTCCGCAGGTTTTAGCCTCCTGCCGACACGTCTTCGCCGCATGTCCATACTGCTGACAATTTTAACATCGAGTTACTAATGTGAAATCTCGCACAGGACACGATGACCAGTTAATGAAAACTCTATCGCTCGTTATTAGGTGTTTACGAATATATCCAGGCACTTCTATTATATAATTACACGTTTGTGCGACTTTCCTTCCTGACTTATGACTGAGCTTAATTGAGGTCAAAAACTTCTCTAGTGTGACGCCTTGAAGCTTGTCATCCAGATTTCGGTTGTACAGGCAATCAAATACGTCAGTTTCTTTCATAGACGCAGGCACTCCAATCACTAAAATACTGGGCTTACGCTTTTGGGGCTCGTCTACAGTAAAACCAGATGTAGACAGTTGCACAGACTTCTTGAGCTTCTCGATGTTGTCCTTGGAGTCAGTGCTGATGATGACACCGCCGTTGATGGTCTTACGTAAACCTCTCACATACAGCTTCATCTGATCAGGATGGATGATCTTTTGTACCAAGGACCTTGTTTCTTCGCTAGACTTCTTGTCCTTTGGGTAAATTGCAACAGAGTTTACTGTTTCGGTCTTAAGAAAATTATTACTATTTTTCTTAAGCATTTCGGCGAAGGAAACAGATCCTGCGACAGGTTTTGCAGACTCGTCAATACTTTTTTTAAGGTCCTGGATTTGCTGCGATAGGTCTTGTTTGTCTTTAAGGGCTTGGAGGGGGATATATGAGCTTGAATAGCTTTCCGTTTCAGTTGTTGGTACTCGACAGCCATTTGCGAAGTTCCATGACTCATTTTGCGGCACAAATTACTGGTTTTGAGCTTCTGTTCGGAGTTTAATTTTCCTTCCATTGAAACGGCACATACCTCGTTCAATAACTGCTCGATGGTGGTCATCCAGTTCTGAATCTCAGGAGTAGATATCACTTCAGGAGGATCTTCATGTTGGCAGGGCGGAGACGAAGGCGGGGGCTTGGGTGCGCGAGGCTGAGGGGATGGCGGGGGCGGAGGGCTGCGGCGCGTTAATGCACTCCGGTTAAATGGAGATGCATCCATGTTTAATAATTAGTAGCTAAATTCACTGTCTACCATAGTAATGAACTTACTTAACACAACTGAAAAATGACACAGATCCGGTCGCTTCCGCTTACTGTAGGACTAGGTCACAGTTTTTGCAAATGTTTAATAAATTATTTAAATAGTGGACACGTCCGATCGCATCGCTAGCGCAATGTAAGATAGACAGGATTTAGTCGTAAGAAGCACTAATATCTTCAGTTTTGTTAATGAAATACTCGTAACATTGCCACGATGAAGTGAGACTTCATATCGCCATATGCCACTAACGCCAACGTGACGTAACTTGAGTCCGGATAGTGTGTAAACTATATATAGACAGGATTAAGGCGTAAGAAGCACTAATATCTTCAGTTTTGTTAATAAAATACTCGTAAAAATGTTATGGTGAAGTGAGACTTCGTGTCGCACTATGCTACTAATTTAAATGTGAAGTAACTTGAGTCCCGATAGTGTCTACACTATAACAAGACAGGATCAAGGCGTAAGAAGCACTAATATCTTCAGTTTTATTAATAAAATACTCGTAACATTGCCACGGTGAAGTGAGACTTCATGTCGCACTATGCCACTAACGCCAACGTGACGTAATTTGAGTCTGGATAGTGTGTAAACTATAAAATAGACATGATTAAGGCGTAAGAAGCACTAATATCTTCAGTTTTTTCACTATGCCACTAACGCCAACGTGAAGTAATATGAGTCTAATAGAGTTTGTACTATGAAATAAATAGTATAAAAGTCAAAAGTAGCTCATACTCTCAGTTTTCCTATTAAATACACGTTATAGATATTGTCGGATAACTCAACACGGATGTACTTTAGAGCTGAGCTGCAATAGTAACTATTGTTTGTATGGAAGTACTCTACGCGTCTAACAAGGTTGCGTTAGTGTGCTATCAAAAAAAGGCACCAAAACTAGGCTTTGCCCTTTAGGATTAGGTATAAATTTAGGATTAAAAGAACCTTCATTAGGGATTCTACCTATTAACCGACTCGCGCACGAAGAGTTCCGTACCATAATCTACAATAACGAGCAAAAAACCGGCAAAAAATCTTTTTTTTTGTACGAGAGCCACCCACTCCGACTCGCACTTGGCAAGTATTTCACTATTTGTTGTTATAACGGCAATAGAGATACATCAACTGTCTAGCTATCACGGTTTTTGACATACAGCCTGGTGACAGACAGACGGACAGATACACAGATAGACGAAAGGACAGCGGAGGCTTAGCAATAGGGTCCCGTTGGTACCCTTCGGGTACGGAACCCTAAAAAATAGTTTACTTACCAGAAGCTAACTCCAGCAAATCCAGTGTTGTTTCTTCTGCTTTGTTGGATTCTGCCCTTTCGGCGAGCAATTTCAGCAGCTTTTGCTCAATCATTATGGAAAAATTTTCTTCGAATTCGCGGTTCACTTTTGGATACACGGTCTCGAAATCAGCGAGCTGCGACATAGTGATATTAATAAGGTAATTGTTTATAAAAAAAAATTCCTTTTAATACCTATTATTATTATCGTTGTACAGGGTCACCAGCACATCATGCTTTCCATAACTGTCAAATTTCTTTAATCGATTTTCAATGTTATCTCCAAGCGTTAGATTTTACTATCCATTGGGGAAACAGTTTGTGGTAACCTGATGTACTGTTGACTGTACTTATTTATCTTTTATTACGTCATTTTTAGTAAATATAAGTACATATATTATCTATATCAATATGTTAAAGAAGAAAGATTTGTAGGTATATTTATGTATGTAACGAATAAACTTAAAAACTATTAGACTGATTTTGATGAAATTTGGTACAGAGATAGAATAGACTATGGGAAGTAACATAAGTTACATAAATTTCCCAAATTCTTACGGGAACGAAGTTAAATGTATGTTAATAAATGAAACTTGTACAAATTGTTACTTGTATATTATTTCAATTATCGAGTGCGTATAGTTAGCAGCCTCAGAGACGATTTTGATGATTTTGACTATGTTAAAGAATAGTTACTAAAGCATATAATTAGTGATACTGTATTCAAATCAAATCAAACCAAATCAAACGTTTATTTGCTCAGAATAGGTCAGTATAAAGTAATTATTTAATAAAATGTTAGTCACACTATTCAGCCAATGATCATCGGCATACAAAATAGCTAGACACGATCAGTAATATCAATAATTAAATTCATATTTGTCCAATAATAATATTAATAAATTATCTTATATTTAAAAATTCATTTACACTATAAAATGTCTTATTTGCTAACCATCTCAAAAGTGCGGTAAAAATTTTTTGTCACTAGGAAAGCTTTCGATGTCGAAATAAATAAAAATGTATAATTTTTCAAACTTTTTTAAATCGGCTCAAAATTTGCTATATGCCTATCGATACAAATTGCATTTTTTACTTATGACACCATTTTATGGTTTTTGATTTTCAATAATGTGTAACGCTTATTTTGTAGTCAATCTTTTTTATTGAAGGCCAATATCACTGAGCTATTGACAGGTTGACAACGTTGTTCCAAATTAATTAAACCATTCTCGTTCTGGATCGAATTAGTTAACAGACTAGCTGATGCCCGCAACTTCGTTTGCGTGTTATTTTTTTTTTTGTACAGAGTACACAGGTTGAAAACATCTATCTTACGTGATTTAGATTTTTACATACAAAAGTTTTTTCCCGCTAACTCCCGTTCCCGTGGGAATTTTGCAATATTCTGTTGCAACTTAGCTTTAAGTTTACTAAGGTACCTGCATGCCAAATTTCAAGCGTCTAACTTAAGCGGTTTAGATTTTTCATACAAAAGGATTTTCCCGCTAATTCCCGTTCCCGTGGGAATTTCGGGAATTCCTTTCTTAGTGCACCTCTGCGGTACCTAAGCTACGTCCCTTCCAAATTTCAAGTGCCTACGTTTAGCCGTTTAGGCTGTGCGTTGATATGTCCGTCAGTCTAGGTATAATTTCTCCCGTATTTTACACATTTACCACTATATATTTGCTCCTATTGGTCGTAGCGTGATGTTATATAGCCTATAGCCTTCCTTGATAACTAGACTATCCAACACAAAAAGAATTATTCAATTCGAAACAGTAGTTTCGGAGATTAGCGCGTTCAAACAAACAAACAAACAAACAAACAAACTCTTTAGCTAATTACGTTAGTCACAGCCGGAGGCCACAAAAAAAACCGAAATGATTTATAAAATAAATTTAATTCTGATTAAAGAATTACAAGGAAATTAAAATTAAACTAAATTAGACTAAGTTTAAGGTGTTGACCCGACCGATGTAAGATTCAAAGTAAGTTGGTGAGGTGGTGGCGTGGTCACGTAGACCGCTGGTCCGGGGGTCACGAACTCGCGACACGAGGCAAGGCGCGGCGTCAGCGTTTCCGCCAGTTGCAGAATAAGGTTGCTGATTCAGTTGTTGGGTCCGTGTGCAAAGTTTGGATGGAACCTGCACGTCAGCAGTTAGCCTGTAGGGTGCTCTCGTAACATCTCCCCCCTCAGATCAGCAACTATTTTTTGACGTTTAGTAAAAATGTTGCTGGGTGCTGGCGTGTACAGGAAGCAGCTGGTGTGTCGTAATGTCTGTTCTTCACAGGGACTTCTGGGGCGGCTTCGGTTCTGCATTCGCGTCTCTGGAAACAGCTTGCGTACTTTTTACAGATAATTAGTGAGGAAAGTGCAGCTGCACCTAGTAGTACTGCGTAGAATGGTATAGTTGTGTGATAAAGGGATTCAATCGGTGTCTCGTTCGCTTGCAGTGGTGTTTGAGATAGGATCTTCTCCTGGATGTGGTTGAGTTGCTTCAGATTGATTGATCCGAGAAGAACTGGAGACATTGTTGCGGGTTTTATTGCGTCATCAATGGAGGTGTTGAGGATGGCTATGGGTTGGCCTTCGATTTGATCGTTGACGTTGTAGATGCTGATTTCCCTGGTGCGCAGTCTGCATTGGTGGGGGATGGTTATGAGGTAACTTCCGTGAAGATTTTTATAGTCGTCTCGCTCGCAAGTGAGTTCCACTTTTGTCGGTCGAGGGAATACTATAACATAATGACGATCGTCCAATTTTTCTATACTCTCCTTCAGGACTTCAATGGTAGTGAGCTTGCAGGTGTCGTCTAGAGTTTGATGGGTTAGTAGCTTCTGGGTGCAGTCAGGTTGAGTCCTCATCTGCTGGTGTGAGCTCTCATGACAGAGGTACCGAGTATTAAACTTCGGGCATTCTGCCTCTATGTACACGTAAATATTTTCATAGGTTGCCATAAAGGGGTAAGGAGGGACAAGAATTTGATTGTTCCTATTGGGTGCTATAGCGAGTTTAAAAAGGTTATAGTTATAGGGTGAAGTTACGGGGAATTTGAATACAAGTACTATGTGACCACCAGAGTAATAGGATCCTGTCTTTATTACGTCATAGTATTCTCTAAGATCTAAATCTAAAATATGCTCCCTGCTATATAAATTCCTAAGTTCCTCTAAAATTTTACCCAATATATCTATACCTAACATAGAATGATGCGTACTTGATGTACGCGTAAAAACTAATATATCCTCTATCCTACGTAGCTCGTTTGAAAGATCATCAACGTTATCGCTTATTATTACTAGTAATTGCGCCAGTTTGGCGAATTTTATTAGACTGTAGTTTACGTAAGCTTCGTTATCTAATATAAGGTGTAAAGTTTCATTCACTTTGACTTGATTCTCAATAATACGGGACAAAATGGCCGCGTGGTGATTCATCCATTCTTTGTTAAGACTGATGTGGCTATTAATATGGGAAACAACATTTTGCTGATTACTTTGGAGAGATTTTATCGCGTTGTTATATTTCATAGCGTCGGTGTAGTCTAAGTTTCCGGTTATAAATTTGATAATAGATCCTAGACCATCCACCAAGCCTCGTTTCATCCTACGGGGTTCTAAACTTTCTAACTGGTGAGATACTTTGTCTAGTTTTGAACTTAAGTAAGTTATCTGGATTTCAAAGAGGGTATGGGTGTCATTAGGGAGTTTCTTTTCTAAATCAATTATCTGTTCTCTAACTATGTCGATTTTATTACTAATGTTAGTCAAGTCTATGTACTGTAAGAAACTATGGTAGTGGGTAACTAATTTCATAGTCCCAAGTCTGAATGGTAGTAGTCCCGGTCCATCATCAAGACTGTCAAGTCTTATCTCTTGCGCCAGTCCCAGGCTCAGTGTCAGCATTAACCTGTAACAATTTTGCACTTTTTGGTACACGTTTAAGACGGGATTTCGCGATTGGTCCACGTTTCTTGGACGTATAAATGTAGATGGGCAGGTCGGCTAGGACTGTATCTTGCGTGTACCGCGAAGCTATCTTCTGCCTGCTGGCTAAGGGATTCGAAATAAAGACCTGTTGCTGAGGTTGGTATACTTCTTCGGGTTCTCGGTTTTTATTCCTATTTTCCATCAATGCGGTTCTATTGGCTAGGGAAGAGTCGTTTATCAAATCGTATACGGTTTTCATTTGGTCTCTATGCGTCTGTACGTATTGTTGCATTAAATGTGCGGTCATGTCTAAGTCCGTTGGGTCTCTTGGGTCGAGGTGTCCGTTTATTATGTCGAATGGCCTACATTTTGTAAAACTATGTACTGAGCTATTATACGCTATTATGGCATATGGCATGAGGTTGATAATGGGCTCATTTTTATGCTGAAGGCGTAGCAGTCTAAGGTGTTCTAGAAGGGTGGAATGAAACCTCTCGATGTTACCGTTATCATTGGGCGCATTTGCGAGAGTTTTGTGGTGAGTTATCTTGTGAGTTCTAGTAAATTCTGAGAACATTTGATTGGTAAACTCAGTACCTTGATCGGTAATTAGAGTGAGGGGTAGTCCATGATGTGTGGAAAATTGCAGTAGCGCCTGAATTACACTGAGTGCTGTGCCGTCTCGCAGATGGTATGCCTGGGCGTATTTGGAGAAAACGTCAATAAAGGTAACATATTTTTCGTTTTGTGCAGTAAAAAGGTCCATGTGGACTATTTCGAAAGGACGTGTGGCTGGAGGTACAATATTGAACTGCTGTCGGATGGGGTTTCTATCGTATTTTGCCTGGCCACAAATGGTGCATTCATTTATAAATTTGGTAATAGTCTCCTTCATTTTGGGCCAGTAATACCGGCGGGAGAGAGCAAGGAAGCATTCATTTATACCTCGATGGTTTGTTTTTCCATCGTGGTAGTGTCTAATGATGTCCTGCTGCCGAAGGTACTCTTTGACATTCTCTAACTCAGTTTTAGCGAGAACTAAATTCATCGCGGAGCTTTTAAATTTACTTTGCAAGATCGGAATGATTTGGTACATGGCTAGAGGGGGTGTTATTAAGAGGGCGGTTTTGACCTTCGGGTTAACATACTCCTTTATTGCGTTTACTAGATCTTCTTCGAGGTTTGATTCCGATAATTGGACGGAGATTCGTGTGTGTGTGTCGAATGGTTTGGTCACAGTCGGTCTTTTCTTAATGTCACCTACCACAGTCAAGCAAATTTGTCGATGGAATTGATTGAGGGGGTCGTCAGTAATAGGTACTTCTAGGATTGGGTTCTCTTGGTCAGTGTGTACGGTGTTTGTGTCAGAATTTTCTAGAGTCGGGGGACGCTCCGAGGGGTTTACGGACATCGAGCTAGTTTCTTCATTGTTCAATTCTATCCTAGAAAGTGCGTCCGCATTGGTATTGGCTTTTCCGGTCTTATAAACGACTGTATAGTTATATTCGCTTAGTTTTAAGCGCCATCGGGTCAGTCTGGAGTTAGGCTCCTTTAGATTCACTAGCCATTGTAGTGGCTTATGGTCAGTGATGACCTTGAATCTTCTCCCGAATAGGTAAGGACGAAAGTATTTCGTCGCCCAAACTATACTGCCGTGTTACGCACAACTCATGTATCTTTTTATAGGTCGATTTGAGAAAATCGAGTTGAAAGTTTTAAACATGTTTTCCTATTTTAAAGTTACAATTTTCATGAATATGGATATATTTCTATGTATATGAGGTCAAAAATACCAGAAGTAATTAACAAGCATAATTTTTTTTTCGGATCTATTGTAGTTTTCAAATTATTTACAAAAACTGAGTTGGGCATAACCACCGTTCCATACAATCGTGTTTTGCGTCTGACTGTAACTAGAGTTACACGAGTTGTGCATGACCACGAGACATTTTGAAAGACGAAACCTATCTCATGCAGGTATACTTACCGGAGATGACCGTTACCTGTAGTTATTGGATTAGATAATTTTATTGTAATTGTTATAAATGGCATCAAACCAGAAAAGAAGTAACACTTTTTCTACATCATTTCTTTAATGTAATTTTTAAAGTATCCTAAGGTTAGGATACTTTAAAAATTATTAAAAAATTAAAACTGGTTCTCAAACTTTGAATTTTTTATTTGGTATGGACAATTGGACATACCTATTATTTATGTTGGATATTCGCATGGTTAGAGAAATAACGAATATTTTTTTTGGTTATAAGTTAAGCAAACATTTAATCGACAAAATATTAAATGAGATTCTAAAAAAATATTTCAATAAAATTATAAAGACGATAGTAAATTATTACGAGTTTTAGAATCTCAAAAACAAAAAAGTCTTAGGTTTTACTTTGATCACAATGGGCTATGTGCAAGATTTTTAAAATAATTTGATTTTTTTATTTTAAGCAGGCTTAAGGTCCCATATTCAAATAAAAAATATATCAAATAATTTTGATCATAGATATAAAAATAATTAATTTTTAAAATTTTGGTTACGATTTGTTGCTTATTACAGCATTCTACAGATTAACTCCTTTGCCAAAGTAAAAAAAAAAACGATTGACAGTTGGTTGAAATATAACCTATACCGTTGTGTTTTTGAGTTTAAGTTCAACATTTAAGTTTCAATCACACATTAACTAGAGATACGTTTCAATGTACTTACGTTTAAATGATCCTCACAGCAAAAAAGTGGACGTTTGGGACAATTCCTGTCAACCATTTTACACCAACTTTCTTTCAATTCCTTTAGAATAGTAACAAACGTCAAATCTGGTGAGTTAATGTCAGTGTTTGAACAAAGAGGTATAAAACATTTTTTGGTTCTTTCCACCGCTGTAACTCGTCAGATGCCATGTTGAGTAGCAAAGCCTGCTGCGCTGTCGTTATTAGTGTTATTCCACAAATCCGAAGAGTATTAATCACTATCGTTGAAGCAGTTCTCGGAGTCTGGTATGAATAAGGTGTAGTCGTGAGAAAATCAGTCAAAATCTAGCACTACAAGTCCATGCAAAGTTAAATCGTAATCCGGTATGCGGTAGCAGTAAAAGACTTCAGAAAAAATTAACCAAAAGCAAAAATAAAACTCAAAAATAAACAACCAAATACAAAATGAAATAGGTTATTTTTTTTTTATTGACATGACAGCTTGGCAAAGACACGATTGTATAATGCCGTATTTATGATTAGTTTACCCTACTGAGAAACTTTTAATTATTATATTTTTATTTCAAAAGATAGATTTTTTATATATTTTTTTTAGGAAACGGGACCTTATTCCTTTATGTTAAATAAAAAATTAAACGAAATTAAAAATATTTTTAAAATGTCGTACATAGCCCATTACGTAAAAATAGTATTAAGTCTAAAAAACCACTTGCTGAACATCATCATCAAATCAGTATAATCATGCGATATACTATCCAGATCGAAGGAATCTTTATTTACGTGAAGATCTTAAAAAAAAATGTTTTTCTAAGAAGAGGTTCGCTCTTGACCACAATCTAGCTCAGGAGCGAAGATGTAGTCGAGGATGTACGAGCTTACCCAGAAGATGAGTATTCACTTGAACTTTATTAAAGAGAGTCGGGTTGTATGAGCCCGGAAATTCAGACGCAGGCAGAGAATTCCATTCCTTAGCGATACGCAATATAAAAAATCAAGAGAAGCGCTCAGTACGGATTCACGGAATCTCGACAAGGTAATTGGTACACCGCGGTGCGTCTGAACTTCCGAAAAAAAAGGGGCAGGTGGAATGAGCTCGTGCAGCTCATGAGCACACTCCCAAAAGTAAATCTTGTAGAAAACACATAGGCAAGCTACTTTGTGTCTATGAGCTAATCTTCGGAGTTAGTTTTTTACTAGCTTTCTGTCACCAATGGGCCCCCTGGCTCTGTGGTCCACCGAATCCAGAGTGGCTAATTGATGATTGGCCGAACCATCCTAAAGGTGGCTGCAATATTCTATGCGTGCCTTATAAGGGGTATTGACCTTACTGAGGATGCCCAGCTTTTTGGCCGCAGTTTTGAGATTTTGGGCTGAAATTCGATGGAGGTGGCAAACCTCCATGCCGAGGAGTTCAAGCTCATCAGTGACCGGTACAGATGTACTCCACAAAGTTGGAGTCAGGTTAAAAGGACTCCGTTTTGCGGATAATAGACACGCTTGTGTTTTGGTGGCGTTAAAATTAACCATTTTTTTTTAATAAGATGGGTTAACTCTTGACCTCAATCTTGACCATAAGGTCAAAGATGAGGTCGACGATGGAGCGAGTTAACCCAGAAAATGCCTATAAAGGCATATTAAAGTCTCCTTATTGGGAGACGAGACCTAAGCCTAAGGTTGAGTTTACTCGCTCTATCATTGTTCCTCTCATTTCGAACTTCATCCCCACTGGCTCTTGCACTAGTCAGATATCTCTTCATGACTGTACCTGTCATCTGCGTACGCAACAACTCCAGGAACAAGCAGCATGTCGTTAGTGTGCTGCAGGAAAGAGCCGCAGTCCTTTCTCGAACCTCTGAAGAACTCCGGCATCAATAACCGTGAGGTTATTGGTCAAATGAGCAGCCATCTATGATCACTCGGAACAACCGTTTGCTCAGGAAGTCAGCTATCCAACTACAAGAGTTGTCAGGGACGCCATACGCAGGAAGCTTGCTTAGCAGGCTTGCGTGCTAAACCCTGTCAAATGCCTTCGAGATGTTGAGTGACACTGCGAGAGCTTCGCCGTGTGTCTCGATGGTTTTAATTTGAGGTTTTAAAAACGACCAATTAGTAGTTGGTAAAAAATACTCAAACTTAATTCAAATATGGCTCTAAGGACGTTGACACGCAAGAAACTGCCATCGAACAAAATTTGAAATGACTTATCGAAGAGTTTAGGTATTGCAGCCTTTGAAAGAGTAATACCAAGGCTCTTGAGGTGGAATTGACAGTAATTGGTATTGCTTAAATTAAACAATAGTTTCGTGGATTAAAAAATATTTACTGTTAATTCCAAAACGGGTACTTAATCCTTTGAATCTGAATCTAAGATCTAAAGTTCTGAAATTGCTGCTGGGCTTACAGTTTTCCAAAAAAGAAATTTTAAGTGTGTGCGTGTGTGTAAGTATTAACTAATAGTTCATCCTAACCTAAAATGAATGGGGGCTCAGGTATCTTGAAAGTTTGAGAACCAGTTAGATAAAAATAATTATATGAAAAGTATAAATCTGTGTACATCCCGGTGCATGAAAGGGGGCAGTGGATCCATTAATTTGATAAACTATGGATAAAAATAATTAACTGGTTGTGCCCACTTTGCGACGTTAGTGTGAACACGATGGGTTTCTGGCTTCTTTGTTTTATTTTTCCTATGATTGGTTGATCTGCACAACTCAGTTAACTCGTGTTAGTGGAGATAGGCTGACGCAAAGAATAATTGTTTGGCCAAAACTCGAACAAATACATCTCATGTAACTCGAGTTGCATGAGTTTGGTGCGACTGGCGCTAAAATTTGTCGAGTTACATGAGTTTGACAATTTCATTTTCTTAGCAAAACCACAGTTTTTTTCCAAGTTTTTGATATTACCATATAGAAAGTGTTAAAAAAATGCTATTTGCAATGGTTAAGCGTAACTCATGTAACTCGAGATAACTGAGATACGCGTAACACGGCAGTATAGCCAATAGCTCCTTCTCTATTGTGCTGTAGTTTATCTCGCTTTCGTTGAGAGTGCGAGAAGCATAGGCCACGGGTTTATCTGAGCCTATTGGGCCTTGCGACAGGACGGCGCCAATGGCGAAGTTGGAGGCGTCGGTGGTTAAATTGAATTCGCGGGAAAAGTCTGGATATTGCAGGATGGGATCGTTGGTAAGAACCCTCTTGCACTTCTCGAAGCAATTGATGTACGTGGAGTCTAATTGGATATTTCTGCCTTTCTTGAGGCATTGAGTGAGAGGCTTTGTGAGCTTTGCGAAATCCGGTATGAATTTCCTATAATAACCCAGGAGTCCTAAAAATTGTTTTATTTGCTTAGGGGTTTTTGGTAGGGGGTAGTTTTGAATGGCCTTGATTTTATCGGGGTTAGGTTTGATGCCGTCTCTAGATATGACGTGACCAAGATAAGCTGTTTCTAATTTCAAAAATTCAGATTTATCCATCTGGATTTTGAAATTAGATTCCCTAAGTCTTAGGAAAACTTTCTCAAGGTTGGTCATATGCTCTTGTAAGCTGGTGCTGAATACCACGATATCATCGAGATAGACGAGGCATATAACGTTCTGGAGGCCTCGCAGCACGTTATCCATCACCCTTTGGAATGTCGATGGTGAATTTTTAAGTCCCATGGGCATTCTTAAAAATTCATAGTGTCCATGCTCCACATTGAACGCGGTCTTGTGTACATCGTCTGGGTTCATTTCTACCTGGTAGAACCCGCTAGCCAGGTCCAAGGTCGTGAAATACTGGCACCTACCAAGTTTGTCCAGGACGTCTGTGATGTTTGGGATAGGGTATTTGTCGTCGAGGGTCTTCTCATTCAGTTTCCTAAAGTCAATCACCAAACGCCACTTCTGTCTACCGGAAGCATCAGCCTTCTTAGGTACGACCCAGATGGGTGAACTCCAAGCAGAGTCCGAAGGTCGTATGATTCCCTGTTCTAACATTTTTTGGATTTGATCGCGTACTTCGTCTCTATGTATGAATGGGTAACGGTAGCTTTTTGTGTAGATTGGAGACTCGTCTGAGGTTTTAATACAATGTTTGATTTTATTCGTAAATGTCAAAGCCTCACCCTCTAAATAAAAAATGTCGGAGTACTGCGAACAGAGTTGAATAAGGTTAGCCTTTTCCTCCGGGTTAAGGTGTTCGGTTCGCAATTTACTAATGACTTCGTCAGTGCGTGACGTCAACTCAGTGCGCTTGCACTTAACATCGAATGACTCGGTGTTGAATATCTCTGACTGTGCGGGGCGGTCTAATGAAAATATTACGTCGTTGTTTGTCGGGTTTGTAACCTGAGCTAAGCCGCGATTATTTTTAACTGTAGTTATGCATGCATGTACGTGGCAGCTACCTAAGATTTGATCGTCTAAAAAGACTTCTCCGTCGGGTGTGAAGATAGGCAACTTTACTAACTTAGAGGAATTCGCGGGAATAATATCTTCGTACAGATTTACGTTACGTGAATTGAACATTTTAATGGGATTCGTCGTAGTACGCGTAATAAGGATCTTGTCTTTGAGGTCTATTTTCGCTTCCCATTGACTTAGCAAATCTAATCCGATTAAGCCGTCGAAATGATCGTGGAATCTGTATACGAACAATTTCATTTCATTCTCATTCTTAAACTCGGGAAAGCAAGGCACGGTTATGGAATAGTTACACCTACTGGTCCCGTGTATATTAGTTACTTCGAAGGGGTCGTGATTTAGTGGTACATTGGAATAATAATTTTGCACTGCATCCGGGCTAAGGAATGACTGATTGGCACCGGTGTCTATAAGAAGTTTAAGAGGTGGATCATTAATTTGGATATACGGGAGCTGCCTTTGCGTTTGAAGGTTGACTTCTATGTTGAGTCTTTTGAGCTCGATGCCTTCTGAAAATTTTGATCGTCATCTTTTGATGGGCAGTATGTCTGAGAAGAGGAAGCACTTGACGGCTCACAATAAGAATCAGGCTGCGCATAAGCGATCGCATTATTAGTCTCGTAAGAAATTAAATTGTCGTACTCGAAACCGTTATGGGAATCGTATGCCGCAGTGGTGTAATACGAGTCAGTGTCGGCAGCGTCAGCGTAATACTCGGAATAGTAGTCGTCATATGTTGTACAGTCATTCACATTTACGTCCCTCGTTTTAAAATAATTCGTCGGGGGTGGATTGCCACTTTTAGTCCAGTCATGCATCTGTCCAGCCTGGGTCGGTGGTAAGGCACGGGGAACAAAATGGCTCACTCCACTCATAGGCCTCGGTCCGTTGTATGGTTTAGGTGCGATCCTAAACACATTGCTTTGGGGGTTGTAGCTCTGTGGGCGAGCACCGAACATTTGCTGAGTGCGAGTGGGCATGCGCGCTTGCGGCTGATAAGAGAACTGGGGTTGCGCTTGCGGGTTAAACGGCCTATTATTATTTAAACCGAAGCGAGGTGGATTGGGGACGTTTGGTTGCCTTATGGGCATCGTCGCAGGAAATGTAAATGGCTTAGGTGCATTGAAAGTATATGGCATTGGCGTATGTACTGGTGGTTTGTAATTAGACGCGCTTGGAGTCATTCGAGGCAAGCCCTCGTTTCTGTTCTGCAGATACATAGTGTTAAGCTCCTCCTGTACATATTCCAGTGCTTTTTCTATTGTCTCCGGACGCATGCACCTTATACGTGACCCAAGTGGCTCTTTAAGGCCGCGAACAAAAGCTTGCATCGTTAATTTTTTGTAGAGTGTACGTTTCGCCTCTATTGTAGTAGCTACGGTCTCGTGTAAAGTTACATACGTCATGATTGTGGAAAAAAGAGTTTGACATTTATCATAAAATTCCTGAGGGGTATTGTTGCCTTGAGTTTGCAAGACAAGGTCATTGTAGAGAGTGGTTTCATCCCTCTGGTCTGTAAAATTATTTATCAAAATGCTTTTGATGCCGTCCCAAGTTTCGGGTATCCCGTTAGTATTGATTGTCCTAGCTGTGGCCCCGGTAATTTTGTTCAAAACCCCATTCATAAGACACAGCCTAGCTAAGCCATTCTCCCCATTGTCATAAGATTCGAATAATTGATCGCACAGTCGTATAAATCGAGTTAGGACGTTTGGATTTCCGTCGAAGTCCGGCAATAGGCGTACGGCCTTAAAGATAGTATCCGGAGTGGGCTCCATTATCTCGTCACTACTTGAACTACTTGTACTTTCGTTATCGCCATCTACGTTAATCTGCCTATAACTATCTATTACTCGGTGAACCCTTGACCGCCTGCTGGTCTTACGGGTAGAAGAAGTAGGGTGAAAAATTATGAAAAGATTAAGAGTAACTTAAGGTAGGAAATTTTAAATTAACTAAATATAGGGGAAAGCAACACTATGAAAAATTTAGTGCACTTACATTAGCATATCTCGGCCTCTTCGTGTAATATCGATGTCTGGATACTCCGGCGTCGACTCGTAGGTTCAGGATACTCGAAGCTGTGGCTTGAGAACCACACGGGCGGCTCAATCAAGATCGGAAATCTTCAAAACCGTCCGCGAGTATCCTACCGACTGCGCCAATTACGTTAGTCACAGCCGGAGGCCACAAAAAAAACCGAAATGATTTATAAAATAAATTTAATTCTGATTAAAGAATTACAAGGAAATTAAAATTAAACTAAATTAGACTAAGTTTAAGGTGTTGACCCGACCGATGTAAGATTCAAAGTAAGTTGGTGAGGTGGTGGCGTGGTCACGTAGACCGCTGGTCCGGGGGTCACGAACTCGCGACACGAGGCAAGGCGCGGCGTCAGCGTTTCCGCCAGTTGCAGAATAAGGTTGCTGATTCAGTTGTTGGGTCCGTGTGCAAAGTTTGGATGGAACCTGCACGTCAGCAGTTAGCCTGTAGGGTGCTCTCGTAACAAGCTTTATAATATTAGTATAGATTACGTCAGATGCTCCACAAAAACGAGTTCTCTACAGTTCGCTATTTATCTATTTGGCGTATCTATTTGTTTATTATATTTTCCCTGCGGAACGTTCGACGCCACGTTGTCTGCGACGCGGTTACTATGGCTTAGAATTGTATTTATTTAGTGATAGTGAGTGTCTTGTACAAATGAGTCGTTATCACTCTGAACTATAATGATGTTCATGATTATGATCCACTTTGGGTCGAAATGTTACAATAGAACGGACGTAAAGTTTGAAATTTCCATATCTCTCAATATGGAAGACCAAATTGTTAGCGAGAGACCAAATATGTAAATTAGCATCACAAAGTATGTTTACATACTCAGTTTAAATTTTTTAAGATTCGTGTGCTATTCCTGTCAGTTGTATCTCAGCTTTCAAAGTTGCTATCATTTTCCATGAAGATCTCAGTGGTCAAAGATGTGTCTAAAGTACGCTGATGTAAAATTTTATGCTGTGTTTTGAGACAGTAAAATAGCCTAGTAACACTTTCAAATTCAGCGATTCAGAAACATTACAGCTATTAAAAATATGCGTAGGTTTTGATTCTAGTTCTAAAAACTGATAACTTACTTAAAATCAGTTAGCAACATCAAAAGCTAGAATTTGTTTGGGTTTCAAACGAACCTAGTAATCCTATCATAGTTTACAAATTATGGTACATACCATGACTACCCGATATTACGTCAACGGAAACAAAAACGATCACATTAAAATCGGTCGAAAGCTCGGCTAATACCACGTCTCATTAAATTGCAATTTATTTATTTATAAAAGACTAAAAGCAGCAAATCGTTTACTTTCTCGATATCATGAAAGATATAAGAAGTTTGTTGCTTTTGTAAACAAACTTTTTTGTGTATCGCAGTTTCTACGACCTGAATATCGATTTGACATTGGCTTAAGTCAAACAAACGATTCAATTTAACGACAGGTGACACATTTGGAAATTTTGGATACCTAAGCGCCAGCCGAAGAGAAAATGAATTCAAAATATGCAGCCTGCTCTTTTGGTAAGTAATTTACTATCACTAGTTTTAAAGTGATATAAACGCTACTAGCGAACGTATTACCCGTGTGCTACAAACGCTGCTAGTAGGCCAAGTTCATTGCTCCGTATGAATCAACTACACGTGTCAAAACCACATGGTTTATTGCCAACCGACAATTGCAGCAATAAAATATTGTGAAATCTTTTTTTGATATTCTATAAGTGCATGCGGATATTGAAAGTCGTAAAAAAATTTGTTGAGTGAATGATTTTTGCGGCGTTGCCAAATTTTGAATGAATGTGTGTGGCGAATTGTAAGAAATTGTGAACTGGTTGATGAAGATGTTTACTATATCAAATAAGTGGTTTTTCCAACTCAAGAGCTTTCAAAATATTTATTTCAATACACAAAAAGTTTACGGCTTGATTACAAATACGTTTATATTTTATTCAATTTTATTACATTAGATACAAAGTACAAAAGTAGATTTTGCTGTCGGGCTTATCATAAAATTTTTGTACTAATAGTAAAACTTAATATAAACTATTTTACTGTGCTAAAACAGGCTTTAGGTGGAGATCAAGACAAGGATAAATACGGCCAGATATTCGTTGAATTCAGGTTTTTCTGCCCATTCATTATTT
The DNA here is from genome assembly GCA_949987775.1 of Aproaerema taeniolella. Classification (NCBI taxonomy): domain Eukaryota; kingdom Metazoa; phylum Arthropoda; class Insecta; order Lepidoptera; family Gelechiidae; genus Aproaerema; species Aproaerema taeniolella. The sequence goes on from OX465244.1 coordinate 13,107,266, forward strand.
TTTTTGCCCAAAAATAATCAAAGTGACGCACCACTCAAGCTCTTACTTCTTTCAGTTTCATCGTAAAGCTTTTACATTTTCCAAACTTTCTATAGTATAACTTCATTTCATTGTAGAGAGTGCACTCTAATTTTTCACATGCTAGCCACTGGCGGGGGACCATGAAAACTTGCCTATGAATTGTTGCCCTGAAAAACCATATGGCAACAGTTGCAAGAAATCTACTGCTAAAACTATGCCCAATCAAAAAAATCCACATGGGAAACCAGCCTGGATTCCCATCGTGGATTCCTACATGGCGTTTTCGGATGGATTTCCATATGGATTCCCACATGGTTTCCTATATAGGAATCCAGTTTAGAATCCTACATTGATTTCAATAATTTTCAAGTAAATAAAATTTATTTAAAAAAATCAAAAATAAAAATAAATTAACAACTGCTCATTAATTTTTAATTAAAATTGAAAAAAAAAACGGGTCATCTAATTGTATCTATTGAAAACATTGCTGGCGTCTGGTAGACTTGAACCTTGATACCTTATGGTTGACAGTCTTCTCCGCTACTCACTGGCCTAAGTCACGTTCTTATAAGAACACAAGTTTACATTAGTTATATTAATTCACTATAGGAATCCATACGTCCTATGTGTATTTCCCACATAGGAATCCATGTGCCTACAGATTCCTATGTGGATTCCTATAGGAATCCATACATTTTTATGTGGATTCCCATGGCTTCGTATAGGAATCCACACTTTCCCATGTGGATTCGCATGGATTCCCACATGAATCCATGTGGATTTTTTGATAGGGTGGCGCTTACAAGTACTCACTGATTTTTACAACAGTAGCAAGACATCTTGAGCAAAAAGACCCATTTTCTTTTTCTTAAATGCACCCACAAATTTTCTGCAGCTCAACAGTAGGAGCGCAACTCTTAAGTCGATGATACAGACTAAAGTGTACGAAGCTACAGAAAAACTCAGCTTTGGTAATTCGATCGATAATAAAATGCAGTGTTTGGATAGACCACAGAGGGCATGTTGCATAATCACTTTATAGGTGCCAACGGGCACTGAGCTGTTTGTGTTGTGGATTTTTAAAAATTCTAGACGTTCAAGCAGCATGGCGCGTTTTTTTTAAAAAAAGTGGAAATGTTAGTCAATATTTTATGAATGAAAATGGTCATGCAGATTTTTAGGACTTACGCATTAGGCCGAATGCAGGTGACGAAAATGGAGATGTAGTCATTGTTATAAGGGCAGGTTCTTTCGTCATTGCACCGCTTCATCCAAATATACTTTTTTCATGCTCCAATATTGCTACGGTATACGGTTCAACAGCATACATTTATAATTTACATGCGCAGTGCGGTTGCGCGTACCAATTGACCCACATTTACACTAAGCCGAACGCAGCATTTTTCTATTCTTACAAAATAAAGACAGAGTGCATTTTTAAGTTGGAGTGAGAGGTCGCCATCCTACATTTTTGTACACTTATAAAAATAAACTAATTACGGTTGTGATCGACTTTCTCCTGTGCTCTCACCAACATCAACATCCAACTAACTTAACTTCAACTTGATAACTTCAATCTATATTATGTACTAAACCGTACATAAATTGGTCCTTCGAGCTTTAACTTAGTGTATCTTGATCTCCGAAAAAAACGTGAGCAAATCGGTTTGGCTGGCCTCCCACAAGCGGGTCTCACCGGTCAAATTGAGAAGGTGCAAAGATCGTTTATACGCCAGTAAAACTACAGTCGGCTAGTATGGCGAAAGTGAAATAAATTGCAATAGCAGCAATTCTTTTTTTTATTGATAGATTAAATTCCCGGCTATCATTTAACGTAAGAATCCAACTAAAAAAGATACAACATACATTTATTTTTATGAGTTAAGTTTTGATATTTTTTGTAAATTTGTACAAAAATGTTAATAAATAACTTTCTGCACTATTAATCTGATATCATCCAGTTGTTTGAAAGTAAATCGAAATCCAACAATATTTATGATTGATTATGCTATTTTTATTAACTTCAATGTTGTGATATTAAAATAATAAGTAACTGTTGCAATAAAAAATATAATAGGCTAATTTTTTTATAGTATAGCTTGAACGATGTTGATAACTCAATTATTTTGAAAATCCAACTAGAAACGTAAAAAAAAATGACTTTTGCTATTTCTGTAGTCATTTTGCGGACAAAATAGAAATAGCGATAATTTTGGGTAGACTTTGTAATTTATGTTTTAAATAATACGATATTTTCGAAATCCAACAAAAAATTTTACATTTACCATTTTATTTCCAAAAATATAAATTGTAAGAGTTGCGCGGGTGGCGGAAGGGTGCGCGGGCAGCGGGCGCGCCATCCTGTCAATCTTATGGATGCTTCCATAATTTAGAACGTAATGATTTATTCGCCACGTATTGTTTACGTAATGTCGTTACGTAATTAAATGTCGGTTTTTCGTGTGTTAGATCCTTACTTCCTTACTAATATCATAAATGCGAAAGTAACTCTTTCTGTCTGTCTGTCCGTCTTTCACGCCTTAACTACTGAACCGATTTTGATGAAATTTGGTACAGAGATAGATTAGAACCTGGGAAAGGACATAGGCTACATTTTACCCCACAGTTGGGTACGATATAACATGTAGTCCACGCGGGCGGAGCCGCGGGTGGAAAGCTAGTTTAATATAAAGTGAAAGTTGTTAAGGGTAAGGCCGCCAAAACTGTCAAATATAACACAACAGATTTTGTGTTATCGTTATACAAATGTAACCCAAAAGTAACACATTTTTTGGTAAGTTTCATATCGATAGTTAAAATAATTACATAAATTTAAGCATTATAAAATTGTACCGACTGCAGTGATTGTTAAGGGGGAAGTTAGAAATTAATAAACAGCATTTTTTCAGGGTTAACAACGGTGAGTAGAAGTTGCTTAGAATGTTTTTGGGCGTGCTGCTAAGATGTTGACGGCGCATTTTCTTTTAATTTGCGATCCTTTTTCAATTTTCTCTTTACTTATTCTTTTTTTTTTTCGTTATGGTTTTCTACTTTGTGTCTATACTGTAGTAGTTATTTTTTCTATGTCTATGAGTAGTGTTGTTTCATTATTCTTTTTCTTCTGCTCTCTAAACTGTTCAGGATTCGTATTTTTTAATTTTCTGGGTGCCTGCTACATTAACATATTTAAGCTCACAACCAAAAATTACGAAATATGTCTACTGCAAGATACTATAAAAAAAACGACAAAATGCCACGCTAAACAATTGACAATTTCGACGGCCTTGCCCATAAATCAATATGTCTGAAATAGATTGGTGCAATATATGTAATTTAAATTTATATTTTGATATCGTGCAAGTTTGTAAAAAGGGACTTGAAAGCTTGTTCTTGGCTAGTGAAACAAGGCAAGACGGAATCTTTCTACGATCTGCTGAACAACAGTCTTTTCGGCTACATAAAAGATGCAGAAAGGCATACATTAATCAAAAATGTATTGATGCTGCTGCAAAGCGACTTTGTGCCGGCGGCGAGCCGCTACCGCCACCGCAATTTTTTGATTTTGCGAAGACATGTTTTTTCTGCAACGGGGATGCCTCCGACGAATTCATCAAGGCTCAGTCGCAAAAACAAACATCTACAAAAGTATCGCGAGTTACTAGTGAGATGACTAAAACAAATATTATAATAATAAAGGCAACTAATCGCGGTGATGAATGGTGTGCAGAAGTAAGTACTTACTACTTATCTACTACCTATCTAATTTACTTAACCAACTCTTTTCTAATTTATTTGTCAAAAGAAAATCTTTGGTCAATAGCCAAATGGCAACATGTAGGTAGGTACCTACTAAAGTACCTACCCTTTAGGTTCAGTTACCTAAAGAATGCGAAAATAGTTACCTACCTAATGTCTAACTACCTAATTGTTCCCTAGGGCATGAATTAGTTATTCCTATAGGTAAGTACGTACCTAATTTTATCATCAAGTACAGCAGCAAGTACAGCAGTGGTTAAACAATCGTAAAGATCCGACCAAATGGTGTTGGAAAATTACTGATTGCAGTCTTGTATTTCAACAGTCTAACTATCACGGTTCATGAGATACAGCCTCGGACAGACTTATCTATACAAACGAGCAAAAAAATCACGTTTTTTGTATGGGAGCCCATTTAAAAAAAATTTTTACTGTGGTTTTTAGTATTCTTGTTATAGGGCACATAGAAATACATCATCTGCGAAAATTTGAACTGTCTAACTACCACGGTTCATGAGATACAGCCTGGTGACGGACGGACGGACAGCAGAGCCTTAGTATACCCTGTTTTTTATTCTCAGAGACTAAATTGACAATACCTGGGTTGCCAGTTTTTTGCAAATCTTAAATAGTGATGTGCCACTAACGGTAACCGATGTTATCAAAATTAAGTGCCGGTTTTATATTACTTAAAGAGAAGGGAGGAAATACTTACTTTAAACGTAACGTAATATCCCTAATCGATATAAGTAGTATTTATTATGCTCATGCTCCGCTATACCGATAAAATTAATGCCGGCCGGGCATTTCGACAGTTTTTTTATCCCTTAGAAGTATAAGAAAACATGATAAAACGCAGTACATTTTTAATTTAATTTATTCATATCTAAAAAAGTAGAATAGAATAGAATAGAAAAATCTTTATTTTATAGGACATTCAGGATGTCACTTAAAACAAGTCAAGATTACAATGAAATACATACAAACATACATTAAACGATTTAAATACATACATACGCATTCGTTCTTTTGACCCTACTGACTCTACGCCTATTCGCAAAGGTGCAGTCTTCCTCAGAGATGAACAGGCAAGAAACTCTGAGGTTGCTCTTTTAAATCGCATTACAAATTTTCTTATTTACTAATTTTAATTAAATCTGAAATAACTCTAGAGCTGAGCAGTTCATTCCCATGGCTGCCTGTCTGATAGATAATCAGACTTTTTGTAATAGCCCTTTTTGCAAAGTTTTTGTTTAATCACTGTCTTAAATTTATACAAAGGTAAATTTTGAATACACATGGGAATCTAATTATAGAACTGTATACATTGACCCATTTTACTGTTGGGAACAACACTGATGGCAACTGTCTTTTTTTGTTTATAAGCATCAAAAGAGGTTTTATTATAAATTCATTTTGATAATAATTTTTAAAATGTTAATATCATAGAAAACTAAGAAGCTAATGATCTAACAAAGACAAAATTATTATTATTACGTTTTTTTAAAGTTTCGATTCAAAAATCGACAATTTAGGTACAACACTATTTAAAAAAAACTGGCAACATTATTTGTAAATTTGACATTTGCATATGTCAATTTTGTCTCTGAGAATAAAAAACAGGGTATAATAGGGTCCCATTTTTTATCCTTTGGGTACGGAACCCTAAACAGAATAACTAAGTAGAAAATGGAAAAGGATCGCAAAAAAAAAGAAAATGCGCTGTCAACATCTCAGCAGCACGCCCAAAAACATTCTAAGCAACTTCTACTCACCGTTAACCCTAAAAAAAATGCTGTTTTATTATTACTTATTTTCCCCTTAACAATCACTGCAGTCGGTACAATTTCATAATGATTATAAATATGAAACACGCTTTACCCAAAAAATGTGTTACTTTTGGGTTACATTTGTGTAACGATAACACAAAATCTGTTGTGTTACATTTGACAATTTTGGCGGCCTAACCCTTATATTAATATACAAAAATCAAATCAAACGAGCCCAAATTCAAAGGGTTTAATAGTTACCGTTGAAGAGTTCCACCATCTATCTTCTCATGTCATCATCAGATCAGCTCGATGGAACCAAATTATTGTATAATTGTATTGTCATCGGTATTACATAAATCTGCAAAATTTCAAGTCATCGCAGCTGCCAGGCTGGACCACGCCACGCGCCATCAAACTATTTTAGACCGTAACACCGCTACACTACGCTCAGTTTGGAATGGGCGATTTTGGTTTTTTTTTTCTTGAATTTTTCACGAAAAATGTTGGATTTTGGTATTATTGTCTTTTTTTCAGTATTGTCAGAGAAGTCTACCATTTTTTATACCTATTACTTTTTTGCCATGCGTTTATAGCTATATTTTATAAAAATGTACAAAAGTTAAATAAATATAATTGGATTTTCATAAGTATGCAATCATAAACTATATCCAAATCGATTATAAACCAGTTCAGCTAACTATTATTTTTTTCGCATGAAACCATAAATCCTAATCAAATAAATTTAAATTTTTTGAAAAACAAAAATAAGGTGATGTTTTTTGGTTGGATTCTGTTACTTTTATATTTGTTACAGGTACCTCTATCATGAAAACTGTTCACTTAGTTATTACTATTTTTGCTGAAAATTCTAGGCCTTTATTCGCATTTTTCTTTTTTGAGGTATTTCTATATAATTTTTTAGTTGGATTCGAAAATATAGTCATTTTAAATAGGATGAAAGGCTGATTTACAAAAATACAGCCTATTGCGAATTAATGTTTTGCCAAACCGTAGTTTTACTGGTCTATTAAGGGGCTTAAGTGCACTGAGTGTCAACCAGCGACCACTGCGAATCTCTACAATTTGGATTTCCATCGAGTGCCGTTTTGTAGCAGATTTCTGTGAAGAAAGTGAACAATCTATTCTTCAAGTGGAGCTCATCATCATCTGGCATCATTGACCTTGTGCCAGGTATAAACTTAACTAAACTATCTCTAAAACTAAGTTACCTTAAACTAAGTTACCTTAAACAACTCTAAGGTTAACTATCAACTAAACTAACTAAATTATCTCTACAACTACGTTACCTTAAACAACTCTAAGGTTAACTATCAACTAAATTTACAAAACTATCTCTACAACTATGTTCTTTAAACAACTCTAAGGTTAACTATCAACTAAACTAACTAAACTATCTCTACAACTACGTTACCTTAAACAACTCTAAGGTTAACTATCAACTAAACTATCTCTATAAGTACGTTAACTTAAACAACTCTAAGGTTAACTATCAACAAAACTAACTAAACTATCTCTACAACTATGTTACTTAAAACAACTCTAAGGTTAACTATCAACTAAACTTATCTAACTAACTAAACTCAACTACTTAACTTACCTTCTTGACTATCAAGATGAACAAACGAAACGAAAACAATTACTTCATTTACGACCTACTAAACATAGTTCATTGACTCGCATCATACGCGTCACAGCCTGGGTACTGCATTTTAGTGCAAGTGCACGCAATAAGAAACACGACACTCCGCCGTATCTAGCTGCAAGCGAGTTATTAGAAGCAAATAAACGAATAATAAAGTTTGTATAGCGAACAGAATTCGATACAGACTATACTAGGATTGTTTTCCAGGTAGAAATTTAGAAGACACTTGTCGTTTAATTTGCATCAAAATTTATTTGCAAAAAATCTAGCACCAAATTTCGTTTCTGCGGAAGCACATTTTAGTCTTACGTAACAAGAAAGCAAATATGTGTTCCACGTGATTAGATTTTTTGTACTGTTGGCCTTGATTGTTTGATCTCGAATTTAAATTCACTATCGTCTAAGGGCAACCTAGTGTAGACACCAAACAATTAGGTTTTTTAGGATATTCAATAAAAGTTGTACAATTTCTAAGGAATAAGTGTGGGTGCGTTTGTTCTGTTACTAAGTGATACTACTCAATATTTTTCTGATAACATTTTGCACAGCTCAATGTGTCCTAGCGTGAGTACTTTACTGTAACTTGTTATCATATTGTTTCATTTCGTTTAAATGAAACATTGTGGTTTGCAATGTGTTGCTTTAGCTCAGGAACTGGAATTTCTTTAGTGAAACTCAAATTCGGGATAACAATGTATTTTAATGCGAGTGAAAAATCACAAGTACAATTTAGATGGTTTAACAAAGAGATGTGTGTTCTACCGTACATTCATATATTAAAATTAGAAAAAATCGACACCAGCTATTTCGCCGGAGCGCGTAATCGCTATGAAATTATTAACAGGCGTAGACATAATCCTCCCCCCCGCTGAAAAGCGTAGATTTTCAAGCTTGAAGTTCTTCAAAAGTGGGCAGGGGACACAGCCGAACCAAGGGTCTTCTAACGCAGCCTCGCGTGGTTTCGACGTCCGCAACTCGACAAACACCGTCTGGGCCATGAAACAGTCGAATGATACGCCCCATACGCCAACAAAGTGGTGGAGAATTATCTTCATGAAGCAACACGAGGTCACCGACGTTAATTTTAGTTTTATCAACCTTCCATTTGGTTCGTAGTTGCATTTCGGAGATATATTCCTTTTGCCATCTCTTCCAAAAGTGTTGGCGGATTTGTTCAAGTCTGCCAAATCTATCGAGGGAGCTCTCTTTAGCGTTGTCCAAGGAAGGAGCCGGTAGCGCAGTCAACGGTCTTCCGATTAAAAAGTGCCCTGGGGACAAGGAGAGGAAATCGTTTGGGGATGAGGACATGGGACACAAGGGACGGCTGTTTAAAATTGCCTCCACTTGAGCAAACAATGTCGATATTTCCTCAAATGTGAGATGAGTATTTCCCATGACTCGCTTTATGTGGTGCTTAGCGGATTTAACGCCGGCCTCCCATATTCCACCAAAGTGAGGAGCGTAAGTAGGAATGAAAGAAAACTTTATTCCCTCCTGAGCAGCAAACTCAGATAGAGATTCTTGGTTAGAATTTAAGAAACTGTTCAATTCTTTCGCGGCAGCAATAAAGTTTTTACCGTTGTCGGAAAATATTTCCGTTGGCTTCCCACGGCGTGCCACGAATCTGCGAAGTGTCATTATATAGGCGTCCTTTGTCAAATCAGACACGGCTTCTAAGTGCACACATTTAAAACGCAGACACACAAATAAGCATAAGTAGCACTTAACTACTTTAGAGCCGCGTCCTTTCCGATTGAGAATAAAGAAGGGACCGGCGTAGTCTACTCCAACTGACTTGAAGGGAAAGTCAACGGTAACACGGTTTGAAGGTAAGTCCCCCATTTTTGGATTAAGGGTCTGTCCGCGAAGACGCGTGCAAGTCACGCAGTTTTTAACAACGCGTCTAGCTAGTTTTCTGCCATTAATAGGCCAAACAGACTCGCGTATTGTGGATAGCAGAAGCTGCGGTCCTGCGTGCATGAGGCGAACGTGTTCACGTTCAAACAGAAGCTTGGTCAAATGATGAGATGAATCTAGCAAGATAGGATGCTTCTTTTCAAATTTGTAGCCGGACGAACCGAGTCTGCCACCAACTCTAATAAGATTCGTCTTATGGTCAAAAAATGGAGACAGGGATAAAATATTTGATTTTGTACCTAAAGGCTTATCCTTTGATAATTTGTCATATTCTAAAATAAAACTTTGTTTTTGGGATAGCATGCAAATAAAATTAAAAGAATTATTCAATTCGTCAACTGATAAGATGCCGGTAAGTTTATTATTTTTGTTTTGTTTTTTAGAATTGTGTAAAAATCGTAAAATGTAGCTAAAAATTCTTTGGAGACGTGTAAATTTAGAATATTTTTTAAAATCAAAATTTATTTCAGATTCGACAGCTGTACAAACCTTTATTTCAGGTAAGTCTTCAGTATGTTTTTTATTTAGCTGAGGCCATTGGGACTCATCTTGGAGCAAGAATTCGGGACCTGACCACCACAAATTATTTATAGGCAGCTGGCTGCCATTTACACCGCGTGAGATCAAATCGGCGGGATTGGATTTAGTAGGCACATAGCGCCAAGAATTAGGGCTGGTCAGCTCCTGTATTTCGCCTATCCTGTTAGCCACATAAGTTTTTAATTTATTAGGATTGCTGTTAATCCAAGCCAACACCACTGAAGAATCACTCCAATGTATGACTCGTGTAGGAACGAATCTAATCGACTCCAGTACTTGTTTGCAGAGTCTTGCGGAGAGACCAGCAGCACAAAGCTCCAAACGTGGTATCGTGGTGGGCTTCAGTGGCGCCACCTTGGATTTCGAGCAAAGAAGTCGTACCATAACCTCATTGCTATCGTTTAGTGATCTCATATAAATGCAAGCTCCGTAAGCGCATTGAGAAGCGTCGCTAAAAGAGTGCAACTCTATGAATTTTGGTGAATCACAAAGGACCCTGCGAGGAATATCGACCTTCGAAAGAAACTTTAAATTATTTATGATGTCAAACCAATCATTTTTTATATCGTTAGATACCGGTTCATCCCACTCGACTCCTTTAAGCCACAATTTTTGGAGCAAAATCTTTGGCTGAATTATGCATGGGCTTAAAAGACCCAAAGGATCGAAGATTCGAAATGAACACGAGAGGATTAGTCTCTTTGTGACTTGGTCATTTTGAAGTGGAATTTCGATAGGAAAATTAAATGTATCCTTCGATGGATCCCAACAAAGTCCGAGAGTGCTCGATGACTCGCTGATTGTGAGATGCTCTTTAGTATTTTCGTGTAAATTTTGAAACAAATTTTTTGAGTTAGTTTTGTATTTTCGTAACGGAAAACAGGCAGAATTTAGAGCGTTTGAAACTGAATTTTGAATATACTTAAGTCGACTTTCATCATCACAACCTGTGATTAAATCGTCTACATAAAAGTCGTGTTGAATTATGCCTTTGATCATTTCGTCCTCACATTCCTCTCCAACCTGCCAAAGACATCTCGTGCTCAAGTAACTGGCACTTGCGGTACCGTAAGTGACAGTACTCAGTCGCAGAGTTTTGATAGGCTGAGACTCATCTTCTCTCCATAGTATGAGCTGCAAATTTTGATCTGAGTCATGGACTTGAACTTGACGGTACATTTTAGCTATGTCACCAGTCAAAATGAATTTATGTTGCCGAGCTCTGACTAATATGGAGAAGAGAGAGTCTTGAACATTTGGGCCTACCATTAGGATGTCATTGACAGAGAAGCCGGAGGTTGTGGGGGCTGAGCCATCGAACACCACTCGGAGTTTGGTGGATTCACTATTTTCCTTTATGACAGCATGGTGGCATAAAAAATACGACGGATTTGGAATAAGAGTAGGTGTTTCAGATAGATGGCCCAGGTCAGCGTATTCACGAATGAATTCTACGTATTTCGATTTTAATTCTTCATTTCGTCTAAACCTTTTTTCGAGATTTAGGAATCGTTTTTTAGCTTGAGAGTACGAGTCACCAAGGCAGTCAGGTGAGTCCTTTAGGGGTAACTTCACACAGAACCTTCCACTCTCTAAGCGGGTGGTGTTATTTAGAAAATGTTTTTCGCACGCTATGTCATTTTGACTTCGAACAGCCTTTTGGGGTAGCTCTTCAAGCTCCCAAAATTTAGTGAGCATTTCATGAATTTCGTTAGAAATAGGATTTGAAGTAATCGCATGATTACAATGGATTTCGTTACTACGAGAATTGATTGGGCCAGCTATTATCCAGCCAAATTTTGAATTTTGCAATTTAGGATTGTTAGGACCTAATGAAAGCTGTTCGCTTTCTAGAATGTCCCAGAAGATGTCTGCTCCAATTAAAACTTCAATCGGAGCTGGCTTGTAGAACTCAGGGTCTGCCAAATTAAAGGATGTAGGAATCTTGAGACCTTGAATATCAAGAGGAGATTTTGGTAAGCGGCCTGTCAGTTCATTAAGAACAAGGCATGAAAGTGTAACACTGTAAGTGCCATTTAGAGATTTTAACTGAGTAAGACAGCTTTCATACACTGTATTAGAAGAATTATTACCAATTCCTATGACATTTATCGCCTGCAATGGGCAAGTTCTTAATGACATTCTTCGTTGCAGGGACTTTGTAACAAAAGAAGACTGGCTGCCACAGTCCAAGAGAGCACGAACCTTCTCTACCTGCTTATTAATTGGGTTGAACACCTCTATCATGGCTGTAGATAAAAGAACATGTTTCGAAATTTGCCTAGAAAAGGCTGTTACGGATTCGTTTGGTTCATTATCATCATCTGCCACAAAGTTGGCAGAGACGTCTTTAGAGTCATGAAGGAGAGTGTTGTGCCTTTGCTGGCATTGCCGGCAAGGACCCATACGGCAATCACTGACAGGATGCCCTTGTCTGAGGCAATTTCGACATAACTTGTATTTATTTACATAAGACAACCTATCTTGAATGTTTTTTGACTTGAATGTAGGGCAGTCATATATTTTGTGATTTCCATTACAAATTATGCAAAGATAGACATTTGATTGATTTTGATTTGATGTAGAAAATGAATTGGTATTTTTATTTTTGTCTGATTTATTATTGTAATTATTTTTTTGTGCATTTGAATGTGAGGGACGCGACGTTGATTGTGATTTAGAATTATTGTGTGATTCGCTGTTAGTGCCGACCTTATTGCGATTCAAAGATTCCAACACATCTGCACGATCGATTAGAAATCTCTGAAATTGCTGTAAAGTTGGAACGTCATCGAAATTATTTCGATACTCCTCCCATTTGACAGTGGTACGGTTGTCTAATTTAGAAGTTAATATGAATATAATCAGTACATCCCAGTGGTCAGTAGGTTGACCCAAACTGGAAAGAGCGCGAAGATTTTTTGTGACATGATCAACCAAAAAACGTAATGATTTCTCGGATTCACGAGTTATTGGTTGAATGTTAAGCAACGAATCTAAATGGTGATCAATTAAAAGTCTTTTATTATTATAACGGTCGCAAAGTAGCTGCCAGGCCGTCATGTAATTTGCAGTCGCCACTTCGAGATTAGAGACAATCCGTGCCGCATCACCCTCGAGATAAGAAAGCAAATAATGAAATTTATGAATGTCTGTTATATTTTTGTTTTTATGAACTAAATTTAAAAATGTGTCGCGGAACTCAAGCCAACGGAAATATGAACCGTCAAACTTCGAGATTTCGATTCGTGGTAATTTAATATTTAGGTCCTGATGTAAAGAGTCGTCATTGCCCATCGATTTACGACGATTTTCGTTATCATTAAATAAACCATCATATTGTTTGATCATTATTTTAGCGGATGCAATATTTTGGATAAAATCACTCTCAATGGCATCTCTTTCATCAATCTCGGAATCTATGTTGCCAGAATTAAGAACCTCAATCTCAGTCTGCAACGCATCAAACTTTGTTGACAACGCTTCGAATTTGCTAAGTTTTAAGGTAAATTCAGCCAATTCTACCTCATCCAGCGAAGACGACTCGCTAATTCTATCTAAATAATTTCTGAATTTAGTTATTTGGCCTTTAATAGCAGACCGTTTTGCAAATAACTCTTTCAATAACTTATTTTGACTAGCATCAGTTGCCATGATGAAAAACCAGTGTAAATAGACGTATGAAATATAAAATGCAAATTAAATATAAAATATAATATTTTTAAAATTATTGTTAAATAAACTTAACTATTTAAATGCAAGTCAACAAAGTTTGTTAAATTATGGAAGAAATAAAATGTTTATCTCACGCTCCTCGCTTGGTAGAAACTGCCGCTGGTAGCCGGGCCGCTGCTCACACGCAGCTGGTGCGCTGAACCCCCCGCTAGCGATATTTAGTCGCCTGAGAGTACAGCTCCTGGAATTGGTCGGCGAAATCGGGTCTAAATAGCGAGAAGGGGCTGAGACGGTCGAGTTTTTGTTAAATAAAAAATGAGTTGAATTTAATGTAAATATTTTATGATTTGTGTGCTAATCCCACAAGGGATATAGCGTGAAGAAGTGTAAATAGGTAGTGATGCACCTATATTACGATAATTTAGCTTGTTTTACACAAATGGAGGCGAAAATTTAGATATTTTTTTAATATGAAAACTCAATTTAGTATTGAGGTTATTTGTTGGAATGTAATAGTTTAGGTAGGTACGGGAACAAAGGATTTGCACTTAACTCAGTACGATGAGCTGCACTCCGGCACGGCACTTTAGTTGTTTCGTTGTTCAGATGAGCAGTTTATCCTCTTCAACAGGAATTAGTCCCAAATTGTAATCCACGTACTCCAGAACAATTGTTTCGTAGATGACTAATTTCAATCGAAATCCTTCTTCTAGGCGAAATCAGTTCTTTTTACGAAATCAGCTGTTCTGTCCTGTCACGGTCGCCAGAATGTTCCCGCTTTAGCTCAGGAACTGGAATTTCTTTAGTGAAACTCAAATTCGGGATAACAATGTATTTTAATGCGAGTGAAAAATCACAAGTACAATTTAGATGGTTTAACAAAGAGATGTGTGTTCTACCGTACATTCATATATTAAAATTAGAAAAAATCGACACCAGCTATTTCGCCGGAGCGCGTAATCGCTATGAAATTATTAACAGGCGTAGACACAATGAGTCACCGCTAAACTGTATTTAACATAGCACAACTAGGTAGTTAGTTTAATACTTATTTGGTTCTGAGTAACTTTTACAAAGGAACTTCGAATATGCCTTTGGTATGCGTTTTAATTAAAATAACCGATGATTATGCAATGAATAATCAGTTAGAGATATGGCACCTCAACCTCAAACATTGTCGAAAATCATGGCTGTAAATGAGAACAGGATGGAATTAAAGTCAGATTTATTTTATCTGTTGGGTGTTCTGCAAAATTTCTGTTATCACAACAAAATGTTTAATTAAACGAATTTTCAGTAACTAAGGTCATAGCAGTCATGTGAAGAGTTTATTTACGTCTCAATACATTTTTGACTGCCGATAAGACAATACGTTCAAACGAAATTAATAAATATGTCACAATTAGTTAATACAACTTTCGTAGTTATAAAATTCGTGGGCTTGCCTGAAGTTTTTAGTCAATTCTATTACAAGTGCATCCATAGGTCGTTGATCGTGACCCGTAATGGCAGAAATGTGTTTGTTGCTTGTTCACTGCAGGGCGTATTGTTACTTTGCACTCACCACATGAACATTTCAGAGGTCTACCAAGCGACGATTGAGTATGAAACAGGTTAGTCTCTGTTTTTTTTTGCCTTGGAAATTCAGTTATTCGACATCTTATTTGCTTGGTTGGATTGATTACAGATGATATCGACGATGGAATGCGATTCGTCCAAAAACAATTGGCTGAACACACGCAAAAACAGTCACCAGCTAAATCCGAGAAAGCAACATCAGCGTTGCAGTATATTTTAGAAGTACTGCCGCCGAAATAGTTTCAAATTCTTTGTTTCTATGCCATATGGCGATGTTTTGTTCATTTTGTATTAATGTATTTGAAATGGTTATCCTAACAAATTTTTTTATGTAAACAGATTGTCTGGGATTTTACTTATTCATGCAGTTGTTCCCTTGAAAGTTGCCTATAAAAAGCTAACAATTTTTTCTAGTTTCGTCTAGCATTATTTCCCTAATCTGAGTTGAGAAAAGTAGATTCTTTGGTAAAAGTTTAGTTCAAGAGCTGAAGTCATGTCCACGAATACAGTAAGTGTTATTGAATAATGTTATAAGTTCAGTACGCGTGTACCCAGTTTTCAAGTGAGCATTTGTGCTTTTCAGATAATGCCCACGGTATTAGCCAAAAAATACTTGGTGGTCAAATTTATAAGTAGGCTCAGTGACCAGTCGGGCTTGAAATGTATCCCAAATCAGTGGTTGAATTCGCCTTTAGACAAGAATGTGTTCATCCTCTACCCACTTCCAAATGAAAATCAAAGAATAATGCAGTTATCAGTTAGAAATAACTTGCCAGCATTAGGTCACTGGAAACCATACTTAGCTACGCTTTATTACCAAACAGGTAAATTAATACCCAATTGTTGAGTTGTATTATTTAGTAGAGTTGGCCATTAAATTTAGTTTTCTTTTTCTATGCAGATGACTTTGAAGATGCTATGCTTTGTGTCACTTTACACAACTCCGCAAAGAGAACCTCAATTAGCTTCTTCCACAACGTCTACCAGCATTCAATATACTATCGTCGATGAGTCATTTTTTGATACATTACAAGCTACAAGAAGGCTCACATTGACCGAACAATTCAACATCATTTACCCCTTAGTTGCCAGTATTCTTTATTCCGTTCAACTATGCCGTGACAATAACAGCGGCGCATCTCAAGCTTTTGAAAGGAACGAGCATTACAAGCATCTGCACAAACGGGCCGTAACTTATGCTAAATTTTTAGAAACTAAAATAATAATACACTATACAAGTTTGTACTGCTCATATACCATAGATTTAAATACTGCTACGAAAGCAATCAATAATGAAATGAAAAAAGCGGTGGTTTAACTACTCTCAATAATGAATGGCAGCATAGAATAAGCTTTCACATGTAAAATTATATTGTTCTAGAGGTATTTATATTGTTTTTACCGAATACACAATTTGAATGAACAGAGTTGTTTAATTTTGAGCTCTACCGAGGAATATCAGGATAGTGTGACACTGATAAGTGATAAGTAGACTCAATTCGGCTTAACGAGTACAAGTCACAGGTTATAAAATTTTGTATTTACTATCTCGCCACGTAAAACTGGGTTCTGTTTTCACGAAATTCACAATAATGAAATATGAAGATAATGCAAAGTCAATTGACGCCAAAAACAGGCTGCACAAAAAGGTGAGAAGCTATACTTAGTTATATTTAATTTTTTAATTCAGCTAGTCTTTCAAACATTTTATAAAATACTGTTTCTTTAAGGTGAAAAAAATAGCTTTGCTTCAATAATTTATGTGAACTAGGCAGAGGTCCACAATTATATCAATGAGATACAAAATAAATCATTACTACTTATCGCACTGATTCTGAAGAGTCTTTTTTAAATAAAACAAGCCTGGGATGTAAATTTGTTTGTTCAAAAATAGAATTACTCATAGTGTGTTGGAAAAAGAAGTATAATATTGGTCATAGCTCGCAGTTTTAATATTATCAGAGTGAGTCACAAGCAAGTGATATATTACATTTATTTGACATACACAACCAAGGCTTCAAAATGTATGTTATGAAAACTGAAATAAGCTCATTTCATTTCTTGCGGGTTTCCTGTCAAGTCGCGCTGCGCGGTCAGCGTATTCGTTTAATTATTTCAACATAACAGGAAAATCGTTATCGGACGATATGGCTCTCCATATTTAGAATTGGGTTGTAATACTTTTGTTGAGGTAAAATTTTGTATTTATACATTATTATTAATTTTGATACATTACAGATGCTTACAGGTTGATTGAACGTATTTAGTTTAGATCACTTGTATTTGATTTTTCCAGATGGATACTAATCAGATTCGAGTTTATCACATGGTGAAAATTTCTACACTGCAGGAAAATTCACTGAGTGGCTTCTACTGTGTACCAGCATCCTGGGTCAGGTGGCAGGATAAAGAATCTTCGAAAGTGCTGCTGGCGTATCCAAAGGAACAACAAGAAATCACGAGACAGCGGATCGAAAGTTACGAAGGTCCTGGAGGATACTGGACTTTGTTCTCGGCCGAGATACAGTATACCATAAGTAAGTTCTAGATCTTACAGTTTTTCAATCTTCTTTCCACTAGAGTCGTATTACTGCATCGTCACTTACGAGATTATACGAGTAGATACCATGTTGATATTGAATGGACAGGTCTGATGAGATGACGAAAATAATTTTATTGCAGATTTCAACTGTAACGTGGTTCGGTGTATGAGCGAGTGTGACAACGTAAATTGCTCAGAAATTGAAAGACCTAATTCTTCTGCATCACTCAAAACATTGTTAAGCTCCAAAATAAATGATAGCAACGTCTTTTGGTCGGAACTTCAGAAATGTCTTAATAGACAACCGAGCTCTGATGACCTACGATTGTCGATGGTGAACAGGATAGACGAATTTACCAGTCTAGATTCTGAAGCATCGGATCAAGAAGGAGTTGATTATGGTAAAAATAACATTCCTTTGGATCTATCTTTAAAAACAGTCCAGAATTCTACGCCAAGATTAGTGCAGAATATGAGACAGATGAACAGTACGAATGAAACTACTGATGATCCATCTACAAATGGAGGTACTGACAAGAATTTGAGTTTAAAGCATCGTGTGTATGCACCAGAACTAATCGAGCTCATACCTAATACTGGCATATACATTGTGGAGGCAGAACTTCACTATTGCTTGGAATCCTCAAGGAAGTGTACTGAATTAGCGAGACATCTAACCAAAAATATTTTTACTAAAGCTGCCTTAAGAAAGTTTTTGTACGTTCACTCTCAAAATAGACTGGAGGATTATCAGTTAAAGTCGCTAGCTATTGCCACGATAGTGAAATTTTCCCTAAATTATGGGACTATGCGGAATTGGCGTCCGTCGTGTGAAAAGTCTATTAGAAAGGCCATATCTTACCAGCTGAGTTTGTAAAAAAAAAGTAATAAATACCCTCTTATACTTATTTTAAGTTTCGACTGATCGGGAATGTATTCGTAGAGTTCGAGAATGTTTTTAAATATTAAGCGTAGAATAAGTCTGTACTATCAAAGCATTTAAACATTGTAATTTTTAGTTTGTAATCATTGTTAGCCATAAGAGATCTATTTCATATTTAACATAACTTCTTCCTGTTTTACTATGCAATAAAATCAAATGAGCAAACATAACAATTTTTATTTCAATAACTTTTACTCACTCATTGGTGGGAATAGAAATTTCGTTACTACATCTCATGCACTACTATTTAACACGAAAACAGATAAATGCTATCACTACACAACCAATTAAATTTGAAAGTAAAACAACTGATAAGACCGAATATATTTTCGTTGGCGTCATGCACACTGAAAGTTTTACTAAATGCCGGCGCTTCACGGTCTTGATCATTCAAAAATTAACCTAATAGAATCAACTGTTGAGTAACGAATTCTATACTTATCTCCCTCTCGCACGAATAGAGGTCATTATTTAGTCGTCTGCTAACGTCAGTTCTACTGTGAGGCCTTGGTGCGGCGTGATAAGACGTGTTGTGATTTAGTTCGTGAGTGTTGAAGTTAACCTATATACAAATTGAGTTACATAGAAATTTGAGGGAAATAAGGTACAAATTCATTTATTTCTAACTAGTGTTGTATATTTTTTTCCATTTGTTGTAACGAGCTAATAGATATTGGCCCACTATGAAACGTATTTTACTTGTGACTTAACCTAATTGCGTCATACAACTCTTGTTATTTCCAGGCAGGAAATTGCTATACAGTAGCGCCCCCATGTCCAGACTTTGATAAGAACGACGTTGTTCCACAAAAGTAAAACAGATGGCGTGACGAGCAATTTAGACTAGTTGATATTCTACATGTAAGTAGTTTATATTTATATTCTTAATTCAACCGTTGTCATTGTTGTGTCTATTCTCATGAAAGTAATGTTAAGATATTGTTTTGTTTGTAGAATTATTGGATGATGGAACGATTAAAACCAGAAATCAGAAAAGATATTACAAAGGAGTACGCAAGCTGTTTTATGAAATTTGACACTCTGTTCAGTGACATGCTAGCCCATCTTCTAAAATTCACTTCAGAGGTAGAACATTTGGGATTAATTAATACTAAAAGTATGGATAAGTTTAGTGAAATTGCAGCATTGATGAAAAAGTATCAGGATTGGAAGGATTTTACTGCCTCTGAGTCGCAAGTACTTCAGAGTGACAGATTGACTGAAGAAATAACTAGGGTCAGAGGGTCATGTAAATCGGTAAAACAGAAAATTGCTAAGTTTACTCTGCCTCCAATTACGATCCAGATGACTCTGCGCCAATTACGATCCAGATGACTCAAGGTAGACCTTAAGGTATCGCAAACAGGGGCCAGAACTGATAGAACTTTCACCTTTTAGTGGTATCTACGTTAATGCTATAAAGCTTAAAACGTGCCATAGACTCGCGAGGGATTGCAAATCGTTAGCCCGGCTGTTAATGATGGAAATTTTTTCAGACAGTGCATTAAAAGTATGCTCGCTGAATGGTGCAAAGTCCACGTTTTTTGACTGCTGTGAAACAAATATCAAGCCTGGATTAGACGCCAATGCAAGGACTACTATGATGAAATACGTCGAGACATACGGACGCCAAAAAGGATGGTGTACTGAAGAAACTCAATGTATTATCAATAGCTTGCGGAACAAATTGCAGGATTGTAGGACAAAAGGAAGAAATAAGGTTTAAGTAATTATTAGGGTTATTGTTAATGGTCATGCGCACCATTTTCTTTCGATAAATACAGCAGATAATTCTAAAAATGATCAAAATAAGAAAAGCTTAGGATTTTTTTATAGAAAAATTAGATTAGCATCATGGATTGTATTAATGGTGTAAGATTCCACTGAAAAATTCATTTAAAATTATGGGTAACTCAGAATGCTTCTGAATAGTTATTGAATTAGTTATGGGATTAGATGATGAAATTTGAAATAAATATACTTAAAGCTAAGTTGCAACAGGATATTGCAAAATTCCCACGGGAACGGGAGTTAGCGGGAAAAAAATTTTGTATGTAAAAATCTAAATCACGTAAGATAGATGTTTTCAATCTATGTGCTGCCATTGGGGGGATATTGCCCATACTCACCACGCTGGGCAAGCGGGTTGGTGAGCGCATACTCAATCTATGTACTCTGTACAAAAAAAAATTAACACGCAAACGAAGTTGCGGGCATCAGCTAGTAATATTAATATAGATAATTTAGCTGATGCCCGCAACTTCGTTTGCGTGTTAATTTTTTTTTGTACAGAGTACATAGATTGAAAACATCTATCTTACGTGATTTAGATTTTTACATACAAAAGTTTTTTCCCGCTAACTCCCGTTCCCGTGGGAATTTTGCTAAATCCTGTTGCAACTTAGCTTAAAGTTTACTAAGGTACCTGCATGCCAAATTTCAAGCGTCTAACTTAAGCGGTTTAGATTTTTCATACAAAAGGATTTTCCCGCTAATTCCCGTTCCCGTGGGAATTTCGGGAATTCCTTTCTTAGTGCACCTCTGCGGTACCTAAGCTACGTCCCTTCCAAATTTCAAGTGCCTACGTTTAGCCGTTTAGGCTGTGCGTTGATATGTCCGTCAGTCTAGGTATAATTTCTCCCGTTTTTTACACATTTACCACTATATCTTTGCTCCAATTGGTCGTAGCGTAATGTTATATAACCTATAGCCTTCCTCGATAACTGGACTATCCAACACAAAAAGAATTATTCAATTCGAACTAGTAGTTTCGGAGATTAGCCCGTTCAAACAAACAAACAAACAAACAAACTCTTTAGCTTTATAATATTATTAGTATTAGTATATTAGTATCTATACATATAATAAAACTGTAGAGGTCGAATTTCTGTACATAGAAAAAAAATGCTAAAAACCGAGTCAGGGGGATGTAAAAAGAGAAATAAAACAAATCCCGATTTTTTTAGATTTTTTTGTTTCTCTGTTTGTCTGTTTGTCTGTTTGTCTGTTTGTCTGTTTGCACGGGCTAATCTCCGTAACTGTTGGACCGATTTAAATGAAATTTTGCATAGGGGTACCTTATATCCCCGGTCAACATTTAGGCTACATAAAATCTCGAAATTTAGCCAGTAAATATAAAACCAACAACAAAAACCCCTGAAAAAATTCAAAGCTAGGTGTTTTTCAGAACATTTTACTCATACCATAGAGATCAACGTATTTTTGACATATACATGGGCTAAAAGCAAGGACATGTTGTTTTTCAAATTTATCTCTTTCGAGAAAGGCAAAGGAATCTGCATCCATACAGCCAGGTCTTCAATATATGTATTTCTTAGCTATGTCTTCAATTTATATTTCTTTACTTCTCTCATTCTCCGTAAGCCGATAGTGTTTTGTTTACGAAGAACTATGGCGGCGAGAAGCACTGCCGCTGGATCGGAGCAGATACACTGTATCACTTGAATTACTTTTTAACCGACTTCCAAAAAGGAGGAGGTTTTATGTTCGACTGTATACAGGGTGGAATTTTGTAATGCCACCTGAAGGGAAAGTACTCTTAATACTGTAGATAGAAAATTGTACTCAAAGAAAACATTCCTTTATTTTTGAAAAGAAAGAAAACTGCATTCAAGAATTTTCGAAAATTCGCTTGCCACTCCCGGGAATCGAACCGACTAAAATCTGTAAGAATACCCTGTACTTTTATTGCGTCGATCGTTAGGGTCAATTATAAGGATGAAATCTTTCTAACAAACTTGGTAAATTAAATAAAAGGAAGACTACGAAATCTTAAACCATTGTATATCTTTATTTTATGTATGTTCACCGATTTCTCCGCCATTTGGACCGATTTTCAAAATTCTTTTTTTTTGTTCGAAAGAGTATACTCCAGAAGTGGTCTTATTGTCACCAAGTCAGGATCTGATTGAATCACATCAAAATCAAGGGCAACCTTTGAATGGAATAGGCACTTACAATGTTTCTCAAGTTCTTTCTATTATTTACGCCAAACATAGAAAAATATACACATCAACACGGTCTAGGGATATTGCATGATTTTTCATACAAAAGAGGTCTGTTTGAGAAGCTACAATACCATACTCGAGATACACGGAGTGATATAATTTTCAGATGAGCAAGTGCTAAACATGAATTTTCAATTTTTATCAATGAATTTAATTTTTCTTGAAATTTGTGAAAACGTGACTAAAATGAAAAAAAAATTGCGCTAATTCCACCATTTTCATACAAAAAGCAGAAAAAAGTGCATTTTTGTTTTCGTTTACGTCACGTTTAAAAAAAAAACAATTTAAACAAAATTCATTGACGAGAATTGAAAATTCAGGTTTAACACTTGCTCATCTTAAAATTATATCCCTCCATGTGTCTCGAGTATGCTTTTATAGCTTCTCAAACACACCTTTTTGTATGAAAAATTAAGCAATATCCCTAGACAGTGTTGATATTTAACTTATTTTTTCTATGTCTATGAGTACGTAGCATTTGATAAAAGGACCGGATTGAGATTTATGAGATATTTTGTATAAAAGATCCTTTCTTAATTTTTTGTCGGAAGTATGGTTGAGTAGTAGAGTTACACAGCCTGTGAATCGACGGTTTCTGGGTTCGATTTTCGGTTTGGGCAAACAAACCATACGAGGGAAACTTTAGTGCAGAAAGTTACAGTGTGAAGTGCTAATTAATTGATTTTATGATAGATAGATAAATTGACACTTTATTCAATTGACATAAAACAGCACAACACAGTAATAGACAAATAACAAACATACAAGTAAACATAAATCAGCAAGCAAACAATGAAGTAAACAGAGTAAGAAACAGAAACAAATAATTTTATAAAACTATTTACACCGTGTTATCTGTACCATGCCAATCAAATTGGCGCTGACTCAGCATATTGCTGCAGTACCAGACTGCAGCGCTGGTATTCTGCCATGATGCTACTTATTGAGTTTTCTTTGTAGGTAATAATAACCTTTTTCTAACTTCATAAATTCACCTTTAAAAAAGTACTTTATAAAGAAAATCTGAGGGTGCTGCTCTTTAATTAGATAGATGTTATTTTTAAGAGCTATCGTCGAATATAAGTGAGTCGGAAGAAATTAAAATTATTGTAACTGACCCACAAATATCCAAAAATAAAACAAAAACTTCTGTGCTGAACTGGCACTGAACAAAAAATTTGGAATGTGCCAGCTGCCAACCAAATACATTGCATTGTTGGTACAGAGGCCAGCGCATCAGGTTACTCCATTTTCATTGCAAAACCGCTCTTATCACAACAGCACAGAGTGCACGCGTGTGGTAACCTGAGTTGGGGCCGTCCGTGCATTGCAAAATTTAGACAACGTATACTCATAAACAATATGCCATTTTTTAAATTTTCATGACATGTAAAGTTATGTGACTTATGTTACCCCAACGAGGATTATAGGCGTATAATATCTAAAATATCGAAACTTTTGTCAGCTTCCCCATTAATAGTTCGGCTATTCTGCACTTTTTTAACGAACCAAAACTAAATTCTTAATACAGTGTTAATAAGAACGAAGTTGATTAAGTATTTAGTCTTCAAATCTTAATTCGGCCCTAACTAAATGACATTATTCAATCTTCAGGATATCACTTTTTGAAAACAATAAAACGGCTTATTTTTATTTTTAAGCAAAGGAATCTATGGCCGTACGGTGTTTTCAATGCATTTCTATTTTAAAGGCGGGAAACTCAATAGAAACTGACAATTGACATTTGTTTTATTAAAACCACTATGAATATGGTCTTTAAAGGTTTGATCTATGGCTTTGATGTTCTGACATGAAATAAGGGCTATTTATTGATTTTTTGATTTTAGTTTACATCAAGCGTAGCATTGCGTATATAAGCCATGGATAAATATTATAATATTACTATTCTAATAAGTTTCATTCTAATAAGTTTCATTCTATTCTAATAAGATCAAGCACTGACACCTTTGCTTATTTCTACAAATGTCCATTGAAGGGAAAAGCTTAGTCATTTCTAAAATTTAATTTTTTATTGAATCATTTTTACACAATTATCGCAAAGCACAATAAAAGCAGCGTGCTAGCTGAAATCTCAAATGCACGGGGGTTGTCTTAGATACTGACATAGGTGACCTGTTTCAGAAACTTCTATTCCACTGAAAATCAAAAATAAGTCCGTAATTAGCACTAAGGAATTCGTGTGCCATTTATTGTACTTACCTAAGTAATAGGTCTTTCAACATACAATTTTCGTAATTTTTTTAGTTCACATATTTTTATTTTATCAAAATTGATTTTTTATAAGTACAAAATCCTTACGTTTTTCACAGAAACGCGAAATACAATATTAATTAACCACTTTTTGTGGGATTGTTAAGACAACAAGATATTTTAGAGGCACCACTGACTCATGTTATGTGTTGATTGTCTATCTCTCTCAGTATCAAAAAATCAAAAACGACTGCTACTTAAGTATAGATCAGAGTCTGAGTCGCGTCCTATAATACGGACCTTAATCTATCAAAAGCAGTAACAATGGTATAGAAAATATAAGCGATAGAGGAAACAACTATGTTTGACCTTTGTTCTCAGATCCAAAGTAATGTATTAAGTATCAACCTGACATAGTTAGCCAAGTTTTCAAATAAAAAATATTTTTTGAAATTGCTTTTCCTTATATGAACGAAATAGTTGCTATTCGTTCATATAACGAAAATATGAACGAAATAGTTGCTTCAATAAAAAATGGCAATTCATGTATCTGTAGTTGTGTCAAAGTACAAACTCGGTCTATAAAAATACATACAACACGCAGACGAAGTTGCGGGCATCAGCTAGTAGATAATATAGCTGATGACCGCAACTTCGTTTGCGTGTTAATTTTTTTTTGTACAGAGTACATAGATTGAAAACATCTATCTTACGTGATTTAGATTTTTACATACAAAAGTTTTTTCCCGCTAACTCCCGTTCCCGTAGGAATTTTGCAATATCCTGTTGCAACTTAGCTTTAAGTTTACTAAGGTACCTGCATGCCAAATTTCAAGCATCTAACTTAAGCGGTTTAGATTTTTCATACAAAAGGATTTTTCCGCTAATTCCCGTTCCCGTGGGAATTTCGGAAATTCCTTTCTTAGTGCACCTCTGCGGTACCTAAGCTACGTTCCTTCCAAATTTCAAGTGCCTACGTTTAGCCGTTTAGGCTGTGCGTTGATATGTCCGTCAGTCTAGGTATAATTTCTCCCGTTTTTTACACATTTACCACTATATCTTTGCTCCTATTGGTTGTAGCGTGATGTTATATAGCCTATAGCCTTCCACGATAACTGGACTATCCAACACAAAAAGAATTATTCAATTCGAACTAGTAGTTTCGGAGATTAGCGCGTTCAAACAAACAAACAAACAAACAAACAAACTCTATCTATACTAATATTATAAAGCTAAAGAGTTTGTTTGTTTGTTTGTTTGTTTGTTTGTTTGAACGCGCTAATCTCCGAAACTACTGGTTCGAATTGAATAATTCTTTTTGTGTTGGATAGTCCAGTTATCGAGGAAGGCTATAGGCTATATAACATCACGCTACAACCAATAGGAGCAAAGATATAGTGGTAAATGAGTAAAAAACGGGAGAAATTATACCTAGACTGACGGACATATCAACGCACAGCCTAAACGGCTAAATGTAGGCACTTGAAATTTGGAAGGGACGTAGCTTAGGTACCGCAGAGGTGCACTAAGAAAGGAATTCATGAAATTCCCACGGGAACGGGAATTAGCGGAAAAATCCTTTTGTATGAAAAATCTAAACCGCTTAAGTTAGACGCTTGAAATTTGGCATGCAGGTACCTTAGTAAACTGAAAGCTAAGTTGCAACAGGATATTGCAAAATTCGTACGGGAACGGGAGTTAGCGGGAAAAAACTTTTGTATGTAAAAATCTAAATCACGTAAGATAGATGTTTTCAATCTGTGTACTCTGTCCAAAAAAAAATTAACACGCAAACGAAGTTGCGGGCATCAGCTAGTAATTTGATAAACTATTTTCTCAAAGAGCGGTTTTTCGAAATTTTCATTTGATTAGCTAAATTAATCAAAACTGCAATTGCTTTACGGTTACGAGTGAGACAAGGATAGTTCCGTTTAACGCCGTGAGAGTAAGGCGAGAAAAAGATGAGCTCGCCAATTAAGTTAAACTGAAAAAAAAAAAGTTTTTTTCTACTTACAAGAATTTTGCCTCTAGTTTAAAAATCGGTATTCTTATAATAAGAATACCAATTTTTTTTGCCCATAAGAATAAGTTTCGTTGTAAAAAAATACTTGGTATTTATATGTTAGTAACATACTAAAATCAAGATGTTTTTTTTAGATCAAGAATATATTTTCTGCATTTGAAAAAACTTGGTGAAAGAATATTTGGTATACTAAGCACAAAGATACTTTTTTGAAAGTCATCTTTCCATCGTCATCGATTTTAAACACGAATAATATTAACACATAATTAATTTTAATGCCACATACCAATTATTTGGATACTAAAACACTAGTTAAATTAATTTAGTGTGCACTCTCACACGGAAAAATATGCATGTGAGAAATACATGTAAAGAAGATGTGACATATGTAATACACAAGTGCGTAAAATAAAATATGTGAAATATATTTTCACATATTTTCCGTGCGGGAACCCTCACTTTCAATCCGCATCCTAGATAAATAAAAAAATAGCTGTACTTACTGTACTTACTGTACACTCTTGGATTTTGTTTGACGAATCCATGATTAGCACTTTTCGTCCAACCACTTGATTAAGGGAAAAATCTGCAAGTTAGAGACAAAAAAAAAATGAAAAAATCAACCCTGAAACGGTCATGAGAAATATGGCAGAATTTAATGTCATAGTGAAATGATTTAGATTAGTAAAGAGACAATAAAACTGACCAGTGCTTCGGTGATAATTCTTTAGCAGCCGTTGCGTTTCGTTACGCTCCAGTAGCACATAAATACTGTACAGCCAGATGGAAAACGCTGGTACTTATATGAAGTTTATCAGCGGTCGAGTCAATCATTTTTAGCCATCCTACCAACGTTAGAACTTCGTAGCCATAGATTAGTCGAAATATAGAGCTCAAATTATTTATGACAGCTACAGAAAATATTTGGCATGGAAACTTGTTATATAGTATGAAGATAGTCGCGTATCCGTTACGTGCGCAACTGGCTTGTGAAACAAGCTTTATTACTTTAAATTTTTATATTTTTATATTTTTTGTCGAAATTATACGTGTTAATACTAAATCTCTAACAAAGGTAATGGCCTAGAAAGACCTAAAAATATATGTTGTAATGACTAGATAGGTCAATAGTCGATAGGTCAATAGTAAATAGGTCGATTAGTCATTAGACTAAAAAGTTTCATAAAATATGCATTTAGAGCTCTTAATGCGTAATTAGGTTGTTAATTTATAACAGAGATCTTTTCTACGTTACAATATCTATTGTCACCTGTAGTGCCTGGCGTTACGGAAAACACAGTTCGCTTCCGGAAACCAGCACCAAATTTTTATGTGTGGTTAGGCATGTCACCTAGACCCCAAAACTGCCGGGAGACACTTCGTGAGGTGTCAAGGTCACCAGTTATGACGTCATCAATGTGGCCGCCGCCGCGTTTCGAAAAATATAAATTACTCATAAATTACGCAGTGCACATGTACGTGTGGGGTATCAAATGAAAGGATATTAAATATGCTGCATTGTTTTCATTGAATGTAACTGCGTAAATATGAAAACAACAAAAATATAGGACAAATAAGACAAATTACAAAAAAAATAATACATATTTATTTTTATAGCTAGAGAACCATTTATATTACAGAGAAAAAATGTAGGGTACAAATAATTTTACGTTATTCGTCTATAGTTTACAATTTAAATCATCACAATCGGGTGAAAAAAGCCATAGTTATGCTGGTTTAACTAAAGCGCGGCGGATGCCATATATTCAACCGACGTCGCCGGCGTGTTTTGAAAAATGTTAATTATACTTAAATTACGCAGTGCATATGAATTTTTCGGGTATCAAATGAAAGGATATTTAATTTGCTGTATTGTTTTCATTAAATGTAACTGCGTAAATATGAAAACAACAAAAATATAGGACAAATAATACAAATTACGAAAAAAAAAATACATATTTATTTTTATAACTAGATAACCATTTGTATTACAGAGAAATAATGTAGCGTACAAATAATTCTACGTTATTCGTCTATAGTATAAAATTTAAATCATCACAATCGGGTGAAAATAGACATATTTATGCTGGTTTAACAGAAAGCGGGGCGGATGCCATATATTCAACCGACGTCGCCGGCGCGTTTTGAAGAGTCTAAATACACTGAACTGCGCAACACACATGTATATATGTATACATTCGGACATTAAATGAAAGCATATGTAATATGCACTAATTTTCTAATGTAATGTACTCTGCGTAAATATAGAAATAAGAAAAATGTGTAACAAATAAATCGAATTAGAGAAAAAAATATGTTTATTTATTTCTATAGCCAGAGAACCATTACATTAGAGACAAAAAATGATTTCGTCGTATAATGTTATGTTATTTTTCTATAGTTTAAAATTTAAATCATCTAAATCGGTAAAAAACAGACATGCGGACGCTAACAACGCGACATGGGTAAGGCTCACGAGCGTATTGTCCGCCCGTTCCAGTGTGTTATGAATATTGAAGCATACTAACGATGGCCGTTTCTACTAATAATCAGGATGAAGACTTCACTTGGAAGATAAACTACTTGCATCAATGCTTATGCATCAATATTCATAACACACTGGAACGGGCGTGCAAAACGTTCGTGAGCCTTAACCCACATTTATGCCCATGAGTAAACTAGTGTTTCAAGCTCTTTCTGATGAACTAAATTTTATATAGCCTCGTAAAGGGTAATTTTAAATTAAATACTTTCAAACTAGTGTGCAGCTTTCAATTAATGCTAGGTGCAAAGAGGATTAAGTGTGTTACATTTTTAATTTTAATCTATCTAACTTATAAAAATCAGCCTTCATATATAATCTAAAAATAAAAGGACGGTCTACGCTTTCGAGCATGCACCTTCACACGCACAAAGGAGAGTTCAATTTAAATCGTTTTTCACGCGTCGGCACCTGGAACACCTCTCCTTGCACTTACATGACACAAGTTCTTTGCAGCTCAAGCTAGCATCCGGAATTGTTTTCCAGATCGGTGTGTAGGCAGGACCGTTGTCTTTTTTTTGCCAACCCCAGTTGCACGGATCTAAATGCTGTGGGTTGTCCAAGAGGCAACTAATCCAAGTTTTTGTTTGAAGAATTGCCCTCTTGATATGTTGAA
>OX465244.1:13137292-13158002 GCA_949987775.1 Aproaerema taeniolella
ACTGACTGACTGGGTGACAGAATTGTTCTCCCAGATGGAGCGGCGGGAGGTGAAAACTTTGTATGGAAAGTGTGGAAAGGGTGGTAAGGAGGGTACGGGAAAACCTCGAGATCCTCGGATCCACCTTCTCATCAGGTGGCGACCCACCTTCCCGGGCGAACCGTTGCAGATGGAGCGGTCGCGCTCGAACTAAGGTCGACCCACACCCTGGTCGAATTCTACCGGTGACGTCATTTTTTGGATTTTCGCAAAAACAAGATGGCCGCCATACAAAATGATTATTGCTGTATCTCCGGAACCGTTTGACATAAGTGGGGTGTGCTCGAACAAATGTTTTACAGGGGGGTGAGGGGCAGGTGGCTGTCAAATTTTTTTTTCAAGATGGCAGATCCAAGATGGCGGCCGGAAATGAAGTTGCTCCGATCCGGACGAAAATTGGTATCTGGGGGGATTTGGGGGACAAAGATTCCGAATATCGTTTTCGATTCTATCACTTTCCAAGTTGGCCGCCATACAAGGAGTGGTGAGGCGAGGCCGCAGGCCGAGCCGAACCACGACGCCACGCCGCGAGGCGAGGCCGTAGGCCGAGGCGAGCTGCGTAAAAGGTGAGGCCGAAGGCTGAGCTCTGCGCAGGGCGTAGCCCGGGGCGTCCTCCCCCCAAAATCCAAGATGGCCGCCATACAAGTTTAGATTCTAAAGGTGAGGCGAGGTCGAAGACCGAGCCGAACGCGCGAGGCGAGGCCGAAGGCCGAGGCGAGCCGCGTATAGGGTGAGGCCGAAGGCCGAACTCCGCGTAGGGCGAAGCCCGGAGCGTCCCCCCCCCCAATTCTAGAGGGCGGCAAGTTTAGATTCTAAAGGTGAGGCGAGGTCGAAGACCGAGCCGAACGCGCGAGGTGAGGCCGAAGGCCGAGGCGAGCCGCGTATAGGGTGAGGCCGAAGGCCGAACTCCGCGTAGGGCGAAGCCCGGAGCGTCCCCCCCCCAATCAAAGATGGCCGCCATACAAGTTTAGATTTTTAAGGTGAGGCGAGGTCGCAGACCGAGCCGAACGCGCGAGCCGAGGCCGTAGGCCGAGGCGAGCTGCGTATAGGGCGAGGCCGAAGGCCGAGCTCCGCGTAGGGCGAAGCCCGAAGCGTCACCAAGCATATTACCAGCCGACCGCCATCATACCGACATGGGTGTCGTTTAATAGGTTTTCGGGGTTGCTGATTCCGTAAATGACATCCATTTTGAAATCCAAGATGTCCGACATGTGTTTTCAAAAAAAATTACAAAAAACTAAATGAACGCCTTTTTGACCCTACAAATAGGGTAGCACAACCGCCTCGCGGCCTGCTTTAGCAGGTCGCGCACCACGCGAAAACTAGTTATTATATTATATAAAGCTACAATACCACTCACTGATTGACTGACTGACTGACTGACTGGGTGACAGAATTGTTCTCCAGATGGAGAGGCGGGAGGCCAAAACTTTGTATGGGGGGTGTGGAGAGGGTAGTGCGGAGGGTACGGGAAAACCTCGAGATCCTCGGATCCACCTTCTCATCAGGTGGCGACCCACCTTCCCGGGCGAACCGTTGCAGATGGAGCAGTGGCGCTCGAACTAAGATCGATCCACACCCTGGTCGAATTCTAATGGTGACGTCATTTTTTCGATTTTCGCAAAAACAAGATGGCCGCCATACAAAATGTTTATTGCTGTATCTCCGGAAACCGTTTGACATAAGTGGGGTGTGCTCGAACAAATGTTTTACAGGGGGGTGAGGGGCAGGTGGCTGTCAAATTTTTTTTTCAAGATGGCGGATCCAAGATGGCAGCCGGAAATGAAGTTACTCCGATCCGGACGAAAATCGTTATCTGGGGGTTTGGGGGACGAAGATTCCGAATATTGGGTCAGTTTTTCGATTCCACCATTTTCCAAGATGGCCGCCATACAAGGAGTGGTGAGGCGAGGCCGAAGGGCCGAGCTCCGCGCAGGGCGTAGCCCGGAGCGTCCCCCCCCAAATCCAAGATGGCTGCCATACAAGTTTAGATCCTAAAGGTGAGGCGAGGTCGCAGACCGAGCCGAACGCGCGAGCCGAGGCCGTAGGCCGAGGCGAGCTGCGTATAGGGCGAGGCCGAAGGCCGAGCTCCGCGTAGGGCGAAGCCCGAAGCGTCACCAAGCATATTACCAGCCGACCGCCATCATACCGACATGGGTGTCGTTTAAAGGTTTTCAGGGGTGCTGATTTCGAAAATGACATCCATTTTGAAATCCAAGATGGCGAACATGGATTTTTTTGGGAAATACCGTCATGGGTGTCCTTTAATAGGTTTTCGGGGGTGCTGATTCCGAAAATGACATACGTTTTGAAATCCAAGATGACGGACATAAATTTTTTGCAAAATATCGTCATTGGTGTTGTTTTTTGGGTATTCAGGGGTGCTGATTAAGAAAATAACATCCATTTTTAAATCCAAGATGGCGGCCGTGAAAAACAAAAAAAAAATTAAAAACTTTTTTAAAATTTATAAAGAAAGGCACAACCGCCTCGCGACCTGCTTTAGCAGGTCGCGCACCACGCGAAACCTAGTTATATTATATAAAGCTGCAATACCACTCACTCACTCACTGACTGGGTGACAGAATTGTTCTCCCAGATGGAGCGGCGGGAGGTGAAAACTTTGTATGGGGGGTGTGGAGAGATTGGTGCGGAGGGTATGGGAAAACCTCGAGATCCTCGGATCCACCTTCTCATCGGGTGGCGACCCACCTTCCCGGGCGAACCGTTGCAGATGGAGCTGTGGTGCTCGAACAAAGGTCGACCCACACCCTGGTCGAATTCTACCGGTGACGTCATTTTTTCGATTTTCGCAAAAACAAGATGGCCGCCATACAAAATGATTATTGCTGTATCTCCGGAACCGTTTGACATAAGTGGGGTGTGCTCGAACAAATGTTTTACAGGGGGGTGAGGGGCAGGTGGCTGTCAAAATTTTTTTTCAAGATGGCGGATCCAAGATGGCGGCCGGAAATGAAGTTGCTCCGATCCGGACGAAAATCGGTATCTGGGGGGTTTGGGGGACGAAGATTCCGAATATCGGGTCAGTTTTTCGATTCCACCATTTTCCAAGATGGCCGCCATACAAGGAGTGGTGAGGCGAGGCCGCAGGCCGAGCCGAACTACGACGCCACTCCGCGAGGCGTGGCCGTAGGCCGAGGCGAGCTTCGTAAAAGGCGAGGCCGAAGGCCGAGCTCCGCGCAGGGCGTAGCCCGGAGCGTCCCCCCCAAATCCAAGATGGCCGCCATACAAGTTTAGATTCTAAAGGTGAGGCGAGGTCGAAGACCGAGCCGAACGCGCGAGACGAGGCCGAAGGCCGAGGCGAGCCGCGTATAGGGTGAGGCCGAAGGCCGAACTCCGCGTAGGGCGAAGCCCGGAGCGTCCCCCCCCCCCAATCAAAGATGGCCGCCATACAAGTTTAGATTCTAAAGGTGAGGCGAGGCCGAAGGCCGAGGCGAGCCGCGTATAGGGTGAGGCCGAAGGCCGAACTCCGCGTAGGGCGAAGCCCGGAGCTTCCCCCCCCAATCAAAGATGGCCGCCATACAAGTTTAGATTTTTAATGTGAGGCGAGGTCGCAGACCGAGCCGAACGCGCGAGCCAAGGCCGTAGGCCGAGGCGAGCTGCGTATAGGGCGAGGCCGAAGGCCGAGCTCCGCGTAGGGCGAAGCCCGAAGCGTCACCAAGCATATTACCCGCCGACCGCCATCATACCGACATGGGTGTCGTTTAATAGGTTTTCAGGGGTGCTGATTTCGAAAATGACATCCATTTTGAAATCCAAGATGGCGGACATGGATTTTTTGGAAAATACCGTCATGGGTGTCGTTTAATAGGTTTTCGGGGGTGCTGATTCCGAAAATGACATCCGTTTTGAAATCCAAGATGGCGGACACAAATTTTTTTCTAAATATCGTCATGGGTGTCGTTTTTTGGGTATTCAGGGGTGCTGATTAAGAAAATGACATCCATTTTGAAATCCAAGATGGCGGACATGGATTTTTTGAAAATACCTTCATGGGTGTCGTTTAATAGGAATTCGGGGGTGCTGATTCCGAAAATGACATACGTTTTGAAATCCAAAATGGCGGACTTAAATTTTTTGCAAAATATCGTCATGGTTGTCGTTTTTTGGGTATTCAGGGGTGCTGATTAAGAAAATAACATCCATTTTTAAATCCAAAATGGCGGCCGTGAAAAACAAAAAAAAATTAAAAACTTTTTTAAATTTATAAAAAAGGCACAACCGCCTCGCGACCTGCTTTAGCAGGTCGCGCACCACGCGAAACCTAGTTATATTATATAAAGCTACAATACCACTCACTGACTGACTGACTGACTGGGTGACAGAATTGTTCTCCCAGATGGAGCGGCGGGAGGTGAAAACTTTGTATGGGGGATGTGGAAAGCATAATTGTTCTCCCAGAAGGAGTGTCGGGAGGTGAAAATGATGTTTTAGAGGAGTGGTTAGAATTTTCCGCCAAGTATGGGAAAACCTCGACATCTTCGGATTCTCCTCCTCATCAGGTCGCGACCCACCTTCCCGGGCGAACCGTTGGAGTTGGACTGGAAGTACTTGAAGAAAGGACGCTTCACACCCTGGTCGAAGTCTACCGGTGACAAAATTTTTTCGATTTTCAAAAAAACAAGATGGCCGCCATACAAAATTGATATTTTGGTATATCCTCCGATTCGGACCAAATTCGGTTTCCAGGGGTTTTTGGGGTCGCTAAATCCGAATATCTGAAAAGATTTTTGATTTCGCCATTTTCAAAGATGGCCGCCATACAAGTTTAGATTCTAAAGGTGAGGCGAGGTCGAAGACCGAGCCGAACGCGCGAGGCGAGGCCGAAGGCTTAGGCGAGCCGCGTATAGGGTGAGGCCGAAGGCCGAACTCCGCGTAGGGCGAAGCCCGGAGCGTCCACCCCCAATCAAAGCTGGCCGCCATACAAGTTTAGACTTTTAAGGTGAGGCGAGGTCGCAGACCGAGCCGAACGCGCGAGCCGAGGCCGTAGGCCGAGGCGAGCTGCGTATAGGGCGAGGCCGAAGGCCGAGCTCCGCGTAGGGCGAAGCCCGAAGCGTCCCCAAGCATATTACCAGCCGACCGCCATCATACCGACATGGGTGTCGTTTAATAGGTTTTCAGGGGTGCTGATTTCGAAAATGACATCCATTTTGAAATCCAAGATGGCGGACATGGATTTTTTGGAAAATACCGTCATGGGTGTCGTTTAATAGGTTTTCGGGGGTGCTGATTCCGAAAATGACATACGTTTTTAAATCCAAGATGGCGGACATAATTTTTTTGCAAAATATCGTCATTGGTGTCGTTTTTTGGGTATTCAGGGGTGCTGATTAAGAAAATAACATCCATTTTTAAATCCAAGATGGTGGCCGTGAAAAACAAAAAAAAATTAAAAACTTTTTTAACATTTATAAAGAAAGGCACAACCGCCTCACGACCTGCTTTAGCAGGTCGCGCACCACGCGAAACCTAGGGTTGCTGATTCCGTAAATGACATCCATTTTGAAATCCAAGATGTCCGACATGTGTTTTCAAAAAAAATTACAAAAAACTAAATGAACGCCTTTTTGACCCTACAAATAGGGTAGCACAACCGCCTCGCGGCCTGCTTTAGCAGGTCGCGCACCACGCAAAACCTAGTTATTATATTATATAAAGCTACAATACCACTCACTCACTGACTGACTGACTGGGTGACAGAATTGTTCTCCCAGATGGAGCGGCGGGAGGTGAAAACTTTGTATAGGAGGTGTGGAGTGGGTGACGCGGAGGGTACGGGAAAACCTCGAGATCCTCGGATCCACCTTCTCATCAGGTGGCGACCCACCTTCCCGGGCGAACCGTTGCAGATGGAGCGGTGGCGCTCGAACTAAGGTCGACCCACACCCTGGTCGAATTCTACCAGTGACGTCATTTTTTCAATTTTTGCAAAAACAAGATGGCCGCCATACAAAATGTTTATTGCTGTATCTCCGGATCCGTTTGACATAAGTGGAGTGTGCTCGAACAAATGTTTTACAGATGGGTGAGGGGCAGGTGGCTGTTAAATTTTTTTTTCAAGATGGCGGATCCAAGATGGCGGCCGGAAATGAAGTTGCTCCGATCCGGACGAAAATCGGTATCTGGGGGATTTTGGGGACGAAGATTCCGAATATTGGGTCAGTTTTTCGATTCCACCATTTTCCAAGATGGCCGCCATACAAGGAGTGGTGAGGCGAGGCCGCAGGCCGAGCCGAACCACGACGCCACGCCGCGAGGCGAGGCCGTAGGCCGAGGCGAGCTGCGTAAAAGGCGAGGCCGAAGGCCGAGCTCCGCGCAGGGCGTAGCCCGGAGCGTCCCCCCCCCAAATCCAAGATGGCCGCCATACAAGTTTAGATTCTAAAGGTGAGGCGAGGTCGAAGACCGAGCCGAACGCGCGAGACGAGGCCGAAGGCCGAGGCGAGCCGCGTATAGGGTGAGGCCGAAGGCCGAACTCCGCGTAGGGCGAAGCCCGGAGCGTCCCCCCCCCCAATCAAAGATGGCCGCCATACAAGTTTAGTTTCTAAAAGTGAGGCGAGGTCGAAGACCGAGCCAAACGCGCGAAGCGAGGCCGAAGGCCGAGGCGAGCCGCGTATAGGGTGAGGCCGAAGGCCGAACTCCGCGTAGGGCGAAGCCCGGAGCGGCCCCCCCCCAATCGAAGATGGCCGCCATACAAGTTGAGATTCTAAAGGTGAGGCGAGGTCGCAGACCGAGCCGAACGCGCGAGCCGAGGCCGTAGGCCGAGGCGAGCTGCGTAAAGGGCGAGGCCGAAGGCCGAGCTCCGCGTAGGGCGAAGCCCGAAGCGTCACCAAGCATATTACCAGCCGACCGCCATCATACCGACATGGGTGTCGTTTAATAGGTTTTCAGGGGTGCTGATTTCGAAAATGACATCCATTTTAAAATCCAAGATGGCGGACATGGATTTTTTGAAAATACATTCATGGGTGTCGTTAAATAGGTATTCGGGGGTGCTGATTCCGAAAATGACATAAGTTTTGAAATCCAAGATGGCGGACATAAATTTTTTGAAAAATATCGTCATGGGTGTCGTTTTTTGGGTATTCAGGGGTGCTGATTAAGAAAATAACATCCATTTTTAAATCCAAGATGGCGGCCGTGAAAAACAAAAAGAAATTAAAAACTTTTTTAAAATTTATAAAAAAAGGCACAACCGCCTCGCGACCTGCTTTAGCAGGTCGCGCACCACGCGAAACCTAGTTATATTATATAAAGCTACAATACCACCGACTGGGTGACAGAATTGTTCTCCCAGATGGAGCGGCGGGAGGTTAAAACTTTGTATGGGGGATGTGGAGAGGGTGACGCGGAAGGTACGGGAAAACCTCAAAATCCTCGGATCCACCTTCTCATCAAGTGGCGACCCACCTTCCCGGGCGAACCGTTGTAGATGGAGCGGTGGCGCTCGAACAAAGGTCGACCCACACCTTGGTCGAATTCTACC
This sequence comes from Aproaerema taeniolella, assembly GCA_949987775.1. Classification (NCBI taxonomy): domain Eukaryota; kingdom Metazoa; phylum Arthropoda; class Insecta; order Lepidoptera; family Gelechiidae; genus Aproaerema; species Aproaerema taeniolella. The sequence continues at coordinate 13,144,836 of OX465244.1, forward strand.
GGTGACGTTATTATTTCGATTTTCGCAAAAACAAGATGGCCGCCATACAAAATGATTATTGCTGTATCTCCGGAACCGTTTGACATAAGTGGGGTGTGCTCGAACAAATGTTTTACAGGGGGGTGAGGGGCAGGTGGCCGATTTAATTTTTTTTCAAGATGGCGGATCCAAGATGGCGGCCGGAACTGAAATTGCTCCGATCCGGACGAAAATCGGTATCTGGGGGGTTTGGGGGACGAATATTCCGAATATCGGGTCAGTTTTTCGATTCCACCATTTTCCAAGATGGCCGCCATACAAGGAGTGGTGAGGCGTGGCCGAAGGCCGAGCTCCGCGCAGGGCGTAGCCTGGAGCGTCCATCCCCCAAATCCAAGATGGCCGCCATACAAGTTTAGATTCTAAAGGTGAGGCGAGGTCGAAGACCGAGCGCGAGACGAGGCCGAAGGCCGAGGCGAGCCGCGTATAGGGTGAGGCCGAAGGCCGAACTCCGCTTAGGGCGAAGCCCGGAGCGTCCCCTCCCCCCCAATCAAAGATGGCCGCCATACAAGTTTAGATTCTTAAGGTGAGGCGAGGTCGAAGACCGAGCGTCCCCCCCCCCAATTCTAGATGGCGGCAAGTTTAGATTCTAAAGGTGAGGCGAGGTCGAAGACCGAGCCGAACGAGCGAGGCGAGGCCGAAGGCCGAGGCGAGCCGCGTATAGGGTGAGGCCGAAGGCCGAACTCCGCGTAGGGCGAAGCCCGGAGCGGCCCCCCCCCAATCAAAGATGGCCGCCATACAAGTTTAGATCCTAAAGGTGAGGCGAGGTCGCAGACCGAGCCGAACGCGCGAGCCGAGGCCGTAGGCCGAGGCAAGCTGCGTATAGGGCGAGGCCGAAGGCCGAGCTCCGCGTAGGGCGAAGCCCGAAGCGTCACCAAGCATATTACCAGCCGACCGCCATCATACCGACATGGGTGTCGTTTAATAGGTTCTTAGGGGTGCTGATTTCGAAAATGACATCCATTTTGAAATCCAAGATGGCGGACATGGATTTTTTGAAAATACCTTCATGGGTGTCGTTTAATAGGTATTCGGGGGTGCTGATTCCGAAAATGACATACGTTTTGAAATCCAAGATGGCGGACTTAAATTTTTTGCAAAATATCGTCATTGGTGTCGTTTTTTGGGTATTCAGGGGTGCTGATTAAGAAAATAACATCCATTTTTAAATCTAAGATGGCGGCCGTGAAAAACAAAAAAAAATTAAAAACTTTTTTAAAATTTATAAAAAAAGGCACAACCGCCTCGCGACCTGCTTTAGCAGGTCGCGCACCACGCGAAACCTAGTTATACTATATAAAGCTACATTACCACTGACTGACTCACTCACTGATTGACATAATTGTTCTCTCAGAAGGAGTGTCGGGAGGTGAAAATGATGTATGGTAGGTGTGGTCAGAATTTTTCGTCGAGTATGGGAAAACCTCGACATCTTCGGATTCTCCTCCTCATCATGTCGCGATCCACCTTCCCGGGCGAACCGTTGGACTTCGACCGGTGGTGCTCGAACAAAGGTCAACCCACACTCTGGTCGAAGTCAAATGAAACTGATCTAGCAGTGTATTTATATCCAGAATATCGCCATGATAGTTTCCTATATAAATATAATGGCTGATGAGTGTGCATAATGCCATGCAATTGTGAAGCGTAGAAGAGTGTAAGCTAACTGTGCATCTTAAATAAACCTGATTTATTAAGAAATGGAGTAACATGAGACCTTGGAGGAATTGGAAAGCAATAACGAGCACATGCATTCTGTATTCTTTGAACCAGGACTTTAGAAAAATTTAATAAGCAGGGACCGTAAACAGTGATGTAATAGTTGAGTTTAGATAAAACTTACGCTTCGCAGAGTTTAATTCGGAATTCAACTCCAATAAAAGGCCTAATACGATACAAAACCTTGAGTCTATAAAAACAGTTTCGTGCAATTTTATTAATATGAGATTCGAACCTAAGCCGATTCTCAAAAATGAGACCAAGATTACGAGCCTCAGTTACTAAATTAACAGGTTCACCCCTTATAGTTACTACAGGTTTCAGTGCCTAAATACGGTTGACCTGCGATTTAGTTCCAAGTATAAGAAACTTTGACTTTTTTAAAGACCAAGAAAATACCCCATCTAAATCCTCATTCAAAAGACTCACAGCATCCGCCACGGCATCGGGACGCACAGGGATATATACTTGTAAATCATCTGCATAAAAATGATATTTTGAGTGTTTCAGAGTGTCAATTATATCAGCGCTGTAAATGATAAATATCAGAGGTCCAAGTATAGAACCCAGCGGAACTCCTCTAGTTACAGACAACGGTTCCGAAACAAGGGACTTTTTCACGATACTCCGAATGACAACTCTCTGATTTCGGTTACTTAGGTAGCTGTTAAACCATTGGACGGTAGACATATCAAAACCATAATACGATAATTTTGACAATAATAAAGAAATATTTATGCTATCAAAGGCTCTTAATCAGTCTAATAAAGTTAACAAAGTACCTTGTCCCTCATCTAAATTGCTCATTATATTATCCACAACATCAAGAAGAGCGGTTGTGGTACTATGCTTGGATCTGAACCCTGACTGCTTTTCTGGTAATATATTCATTAGTTCACAATATTTGGATACCTGGATATAAACTACTTTCTCAAGTAATTTCGACAAGGACGGCAAAATACTTATGGGCCGTAGGTCACCCACCTCGTCAGCATTTTTTTTTTGGCAATGTTGTGACGGTACAACCCAGACATCAAATTGAATGTTATAAATTAGAAAGCCGGACCAACCAAATTCAAAGGAACACATTTTTTGACTATCCTTTACAATCAATTTTAAAAGTGTAAGCTGAGAAGCAATGCGTAAATCTTTTAAATACTTAACACCCCAGGAAACGAACATTTTTGACCCATAAATTTTATAAATTTATTAGAGTTTTTATTCTCTATACTTAGAAACAATATTCTTTCTTATCTTTATTATTTTTAGAGGTCTTGATGCTTGCCAAATGTTTTCTAGTTCCAGGAACATAATAGCCAGCGGACACACAAGTGTTCAACCCCTGGAGCGAGTGAGAGCGTGGATTAAAGAAGCTTGCGAGAAAAAGAGAGACAATGTCACAGGCTACCCCTAAAGGCTCCACCAATAACGATATGAAACGTGGACTTACTTTGAAGCGGGAAGAATCGTTTTACCAATGAGGACGATGTGGGCGGCTCCAGGCTGCGCAGGAGCTGAAGATGAAGAGAAGGAAGAGGTGGACACTCAAGTTTTAACCGTGGAACTGACATTACGCGTGTGGGCCTTCAGGCATTTTTTTCTATTAAATATAACTACAAAATAACCTACTTAGTATTATAATTAGTCTAGAATTGACCTAAGGCAAACTTGTTATTATAGTGGTTGTAGTGTTTGTGTCCGGCCGGCGCAATAAAAGCTAAGTAAAACTGTATTAGTCCTAAGACGCTCTATACTTCCTGTATTCTGCAAGAGATTGTTATGCGACTGTTAAAGTCAGTTAAATCTATAATGCCTAATCAAGGCTCAGTAAAGTAGAATCTCTCGGTGTCTTCTAGCTCTAGTAGGGGAACTTGTCTCCGAATGAAACAAGGGCTTGCCCCGAGGCTAAGGGTTTACTAAATAATAGAAACCGCTACTGTTGTGGCTTCTATGCTATATAGGTAGTAAGTAGCGGTGGAAGAGCTATTTTACTGATTTCCTCTGCATTACCCCAATAAATCTCCTAAAAGGTCTTGTTTGGTTTAATTTCATAACTCTCATGATCAAGACAACTCAAGCCTCATTTATAATCTCTCAATATCAATCTGATAAAACTAACTAGTCCACAACTATCCTTTTACTGAATCTTAGCATTTTCAGTTATAAATTGAAGTAGATATTTTATTGACAAAGTAAAGCTGGATTCATTGATCACCTTCTTGAAATCCTTTTATTCTTCTAAAATATAACATTAACATATGGTCATTTAATTCCAACATTAAGTACCTGATTTTTCATTCGAGTTATCAACAAAGTAATTGAGTTCAAGACACAACGACTTCAATTCCATTATTAAAGTCGAGCTCTTTTGATTTATTGCATCAATAAACACTGCACTGTATAATCTGAGCTATAAACATGATATCAAGTATACCATATAAAGAGAGGGACTTTTAGTCATAGACTATAGCAATACACAATTACAAATACATAATAAAAAGCGCAAATATATAAATGGGGCCCCACAAATAAAGAATATTGCTATATCTGTAAGACAAGTTGGATATGTAAGGCTGGCAATTGTCGGTTCGTCCTGGTATGAAATACGGCGTCTGCATCTTGTATCCCGCTTGGTTACGGGTAAAAACTTTTAATAAATTCGGGATTGAGTCATGTATTTGCCTTCCTGTTTTTATTATTAGTAACTCATTATCTCTGTCTATCTACAAGCAGGGTATGTAAGCTGGCAACTGTTGGTTCGTCCTGGTATGAAATACGGCGTCTGCATCTTGTATTCCGCTTGTTTATGGACAAAACCTTTTAATAAACTTAGGATTGAGTCATATATTTGCCTTCCTGTCTTTATTACGAAGAATAAACATTTAGAGATAAAATAAAAATACTCTCTCTCTAATGGTGACAAATATATGAAGTCAAATAAGTTTGTCAAGAGTAATGACAAAGAAAAATAATTAAGCTAGTTTACTGATGCAATTTTATAGAAGATCACAGCTAAGAAAGGTAATCGACTACTCTGAAAATGAAATAAAATCATTGGGGTGGGTTGCTACCGTTACAATGGCTTAACCAAAGCAGATTTCCAAGCTTTAGTCAAGACCGAGGAGGAAATTGATTTATTAATAATTGTAGTGATCACAGTAAGCGTACAAGGAAGGGGTAATAGTACCATGTCTCTTGTTATGCACTAAGAACCCAGCGCATTGGATTTAGTATCCATAATAAGCCTTGCTACAAAGTTTTCATGCACGGGTTCAATCTTGAAAGAGCCGCGATTGCGTCGATGGAACTCATAAAAAGTCAATGTTGATATATCAACAGTGTCACAACCTGGGACATTGAGGAAGTATTTATTAATAGCGTCAGGGTTATCAAATCGATCAGGCAGATCAGAAGTATTCTTAAAATCAGGAAGAACGGTGGATATCAAATTTTTCCACAAGGCCCTACTATTGGTTATATTTTTTTTAATAAATTGATCAAAATATGCCTGATTTTTCGCATTAATACAATAAATCAATAAATGGCTCAGAGATTTGTACTCTTTTTTATCAACATCACATTTAGTTATTTTAGCTCGCCTATGAGATTAGTCGCACAACTGTCTCATGCACAGAAGATTATTCGTCATCCACGGGAGGTGTTTTTAACAAATCCTTACGCATTTTTTGGGTGCAAATAAGTCAAAAAGTTCAATAATAGTTCTTTGCATTAAATGTTGTAACCATGTCATTCACATCATCCAAGTCAGCAATCTTATCCCAATCAATCTGCTCAACAGCATAATTAAAATAATTGAAGTTAATATCTTTCAACGGGTGATATGAGACATAATAGGGTGGTACTTTTTTACGTTTTATTTTTAACTAGCTGATGCCCGCAACTTCGTTTGCGTGTTAATTTTTTTTTGTACAGAGTACACAGATTGAAAACATTTATCTTACGTGATTTAGATTTTTACATACAAAAGTTTTTTCCCGCTAACTCCCGTTCCCGTGGGAATTTTGCAATATCCTGTTGCAACTTAGCTTAAGTTTACTAAGGTACCTGCATGCCAAATTTCAAGCGTCTAACTTAAGCGGTTTAGATTTTTCATACAAAAGGATTTTCCCGCTAATTCCCGTTCCCGTAGGAATTTCGGGAATTCCTTTCTTAGTGCACCTCTGCGGTACCTAAGCTACGTCCTTTCCAAATTTCAAGTGCCTACGTTTAGCCGTTTAGGCTGTGCGTTGATATGTCCGTCAGTCTAGGTATAATTTCTCCCGTTTTTTACACATTTACCACTATATCTTTGCTCCTATTGGTTGTAGCGTGATGTTATATAGCCTATAGCCTTCCTCGATAACTGAACTATCCAACAAAAAAGAATTATTCAATTCGAACCAGTAGTTTCGGAGATTAGCGCGTTCAAACAAACAAACAAACAAACAAACAAACAAACAAACAAACAAACTCTTTAGCTTTATAATATTAGTATAGATAATATAGCTGATGCCCGCAACTTTGTTTGCGTGTTAATTTTTTTTTGTACAGAGTACACAGATTGAAAACATCTATCTTACGTGATTTAGATTTTTACATACAAAAGTTTTTTCCCGCTAACTCCCGTTCCCGTGGGAATTTTGCAATATCCTGTTGCAACTTAGCTTAAAGTTTACTAAGGTACCTGCATGCCAAATTTCAAGCGTCTAACTTAAGCGGTTTAGATTTTTCATATAAAAGGATTTTCCCGCTAATTCCCGTTCCCGTAAGAATTTCGGGAATTCCTTTCTTAGTGCACCTTTGCGGTACCTAAGCTACGTCCCTTCCAAATTTCAAGTGCCTACGTTTAGCCGTTTAGGCTGTGCGTTGATATGTCCGTCAGTCTAGGTATAATTTCTCCCGTTTTTTACACATTTACCACTATATCTTTGCTCCTATTGGTTGTAGCGTGATGTTATATAGCCTATAGCCTTCCTCGATAACTGGACTATCCAACACAAAAAGAATTATTCAATTCGAACCAGTAGTTTCGGAGATTAGCCCGTTCAAACAAACAAACAAACTCTTTAGCTTTATAATATTATTAGTATATTAGTATATTAGTATAGATAATATAGCTGATGCCTGAAACTTCGTTTGCGTGTTATTTTTTTTTTGTACAGAGTACATAGATTGAAAACATCTATCTTACGTGATTTAGATTTTTACATACAAAAGTTTTTTCCCGCTAACTCCCGTTCCCGTAAGAATTTTGCAATATCCTGTTGCAATTTAGCTTTAAGTTTACTAAGGTACCTGCATGCCAAATTTCAAGCGTCTAACTTAAGCGGTTTAGATTTTTCATACAAAAGGATTTTCCCGCTAATTCCCGTTCCCGTGGGAATTTCGGGAATTCCTTTCTTATTGCACCTTTGCGGTACCTAAGCTACGTCCCTTCCAAATTTCAAGTGCCTACGTTTAGCCGTTTAGGCTGTGCGTTGATATGTCCGTCAGTCTAGGTATAATTTCTCCCGTTTTTTACACATTTACCACTATATCTTTGCTCCTATTGGTTGTAGCGTGATGTTTTATAGCCTATAGCCTTCCTCGATAACTGGACTATCCAACACAAAAAGAATTATTCAATTCGAACCAGTAGTTTCGGAGATTAGCGCGTTCAAACAAACAAACAAACAAACAAACTCTTTAGCTTTATAATATTAATATAGATATTATAGCTGATGCCCGCAACTTCGTTTGCGTATTAATTTTTTTTTGTACAGAGTACACAGATTGAAAACATCTATCTTACGTGATTTAGATTTTTACATACAAAAGTTTTTTCCCGCTAACTCCCGTTCCCGTGGGAATTTTGCAATATCCTGTTGCAACTTAGCTTTAAGTTTACTAAGGTACCTGCATGCCAAATTTCAAGCGTCTAACTTAAGCGGTTTAGATTTTTCATACAAAAGGATTTTTCCGCTAATTCCCGTTCCCGTGGGAATTTCGGGAATTCTTTTCTTAGTGCACCTCTGCGGTACCTAAGCTTCGTCCCTTCCAAATTTCAAGTGCCTACGTTTAGCCGTTTAGGCTGTGCGTTGATATGTCCGTCAGTCTAGGTATAATTTCTCCCGTTTTTTACTCATTTACCACTATATCTTTGCTCCTATTGGTCGTAGCGTGATGTTATATAGCCTATAGCCTTTCTCGATAACTAGACTATCCAACACAAAAAAAAATTATTCAATTCGAACCAGTAGTTTCGGAGATTAGCGCGTTCAAACAAACAAACAAACAAACTCTTTAGCTTTATAATATTAGTATAGATAATATAGCTGATGCCCGCAACTTCGTTTGCGTGTTAATTTTTTTTGTACAGAGTACACAGATTGAAAACATCTATCTTACGTGATTTAGATTTTTACATACAAAAGTTTTTTCCCGCTAACTCCCGTTCCCGTGGGAATTTTGCAATATCCTGTTGCAACTTAGCTTTTAGTTTACTAAGGTACCTGCATGCCAAATTTCAAGCGTCTAACTTAAGCGGTTTAGATTTTTCATACAAAAGGATTTTTCCGCTAATTCCCGTTTTCGTGGGAATTTCGGGAATTCCTTTCTTAGTGCACCTCTGCGGTACCTAAGCTACGTCCCTTCCAAATTTCAAGTGCCTACGTTTAGCCGTTTAGGCTGTGCGTTGATATGTCCGTCAGTCTAGGTATAATTTCTCCCGTTTTTTACACATTTACCACTATATCTTTGCTCCTATTGGTCGTAGCGTGATGTTATATAGCCTATAGCCTTCCTCGATAACTGGACTATCCAACACAAAAAGAATTATTTAATTCGAACCAGTAGTTTCGGAGATTAGCGCGTTCAAACAAACAAACAAACAAACAAACTCTTTAGCTTTATAATATTAGTATAGATTCACCAAAAACAGCTGTTATTTAAATCACTCAGAAAAACAGTGAAATCGTGTTCAGGGGTGGAAGCTAATGTATCAGTGAGTGAATCAATAAATTTATCAGCACTAACCCAATCAGGTCTGTAAGCAGTACCAATCAACAAGCTGGTTTTATTAATATTTAAGAGAATCTACATTTGTTCCACCTCTGCATTAATGTCGGAATGTGAGCAAAACCGAAAACTCATTCCTTGCTTTATGTAGAACCCTACACCACCCCCACGGGATTTTCTTAAGCCACGAGGCCTTGGCAGGTGCCGTAATCGATAACCCGGAACAACAGGAGCACAAAAATCTGAACCCTCACTAAGCCATGTCTCATTGACCGCTATAATGTCAGGAGTCTCACGAAGTAGCAAAGCTTGAAATTCGTCGTGCTTACTACTGATAAAACCAGGATTATGAAGACCAAATTTTAAATTACGTGATTTAATCATTAGAATAATGATAATAAATAAGTATTACATATACATTCGACATGCCTACTGAGTAAGATACATAGACGATATAAAACGAATATAATTCAGGAAATGCCACTGCTTGATCAGGTCCAATTACGTGCCGACCATTATACAGAAACAACTGCAAATGACAGTAATTGCAACCTAATGTTAATACAAATGTAGAATTATTTAGAAAAGAAAAAAAGCATACCGACTATTTTAAAGAAAGAATATCGATGACATTTACAATTTTTATGAAAAGTCCAAACGCATTTGAAAGCTAACAAACAACTTAAATATAAATTTAAGAATAAAAGGTTAAAAAATAAAACAATTATTTTACACGCCCACAGTTTCACTGGAGATCCCAAAAACACGGCCAATGTCGCTTAAGTTACGAAGCGTGTGGATAGGCGAGCCGCTAGCATCGGTTTTCCTCGCAAAGATACGCCCATATCTCGTCCACACAAAGCGCCATTTTGTGACACTTGCAGCATCCCGAGCCTTCGCGAAAAGGACACGGTTTTTCTTTGTCAAACGCTCATTTATGTAAAAAGAATTCGGCAGATGTTCGGGGAGTCCAATGTCAGCGGTGATTGCATGTTTACGCACCCTCGAGCTTTTAAAAACATCATCACGCACAGCACGGCGAGCGAACCTTACCACAATTGGCCTCGGGCGTGAATTTTTATTTCCGTTTCCTGGAGTATTTTCAGCCTTCCTGGGCCCGACCCGGGTAGTACTCACTACGTGCCGCTCATCCAGATTGACCCCTAGCTTTTTTGTAGCAGCCATGACAATATGCATCACCGATTCGCCTGCAATCTCTGGGATGCCAGTAATTTCTGTGTCATTCAGAAGTAACTGTTGTTCCTTTTCGTTAAACTCATCTTCCAGATGTGATATTGCATCCAAGGCCTCCTCGACATTCATTATTGTGGACTGTTTATTTTTGAATGTTTATTTGTGGACTGTTTTTTTTTTCAGTTCAGCGTGCAAATTACTGTTCTCGCTCTCCAGCCCCATGATTCTATTCAAAAATTGGTTTACAGTGGTATTTAAATCAGCGATTTGTGACGATAAGAAATTCGTAGTAGAAGTGAATTCAGTTTTGAGCTTTTCAATTGTAGATGTAAATTCAGATTTAATATTGTTAGCTATTTCGGAGCGTAGCCGATTAAACTTAGAATCCAACTTCGCATCGAGTTTACTATTAAGGCGACTACAGCACCCGATCGTCCTTGAGCAAAAGGCAGCACACATAGGAAACGGTCGCACGCACACAACCAACAAAGAATAGTGCCATCTAACGGCAAACTTCAGTACTAGCATCTCATGACACCACCAACATTGAATAGTGACATCTGACCGTAAACTTCAGTACTAGCATCTCATGACACACCACTCACCACCGACAGTGAACAGTGAAATCTAACCGTAAACTTCAATACTAGCATCTAGTGTGGAAACTTACCAGTCATAAAATACAATAAATAATTCTATTATGCTCTGCTATAGATTTGGGTGAATTCGAAAGATGCATGATATTGAATTAAAACAACATTTATTTATCTCGTCGAAAATTTTGATAACGTACCTATTGTATCAATCAATCGTCAGTGAAAAATGTATGTACCTACCAATGCATTTTTTCACTCCTATTTTTATACCAAGATAGCATAGGGGACTCGTTATCTAACTAGTATAGACCGTCGTCCGAGATGCCATTTTCGCATCGATCTTATTTTTTTAAAAGACTGTAATAATATGCGCACTTGATAGGTGTTTCCAAATATCTTTGTCTGTCGCACTAAGTAGGAAGCTTTCTGGGAGTTACGTTACCTTGAAAAGTGCAAAAAATGACAAAAAATAATCGATCTTATTTTTGAGAAATTCTTACGTAGGATCATTTATGGCATCGTTATTGACACTGTAGACCAAATTCTAGACAATTGGCAGGAAGCGTTTACAAAAACAGACAACTTTTGTAGGTGAGATTTTGACCTAAAAATGATCAATCTTATTTTTGCACGAAACTACATTCAGATGATGGGGCATTTCTCACACCATTATAAAAACCATGTCTGCCTCGGATTTCAGGAAGCCTTTGCGAAAGCAGACAATTTAAATACGGCGCGGCGGTGCCAGAACACGCGTACTGTACCTGTTAGCCGCGATGGTTTTACAAGGAAATTTCCGGGATAAAAGGTTCTTATGTACTTTTCCAGACTTGTATTTTAGTCTAATAGAGTTATATTATCTCTATGCCAAATTTCATTCAGATCCGTTTAGCCGTTCTGGCGTTATTGGGTAACAAACATCTGCCCCTCCAAACTTTCCTATTTCGGTATGACAGAAAATAAGTACTGCGCAACAAGTACTGTATAAAATAATTATAAGAAATTATTAACATTGACCTGTTGGCCAGTATTTTTTGAACCTATATTAAAATAATGTCTTAATTCCAGAATAAGGGTTTCCGAGTAAATAAAAAATCAAATATGTTTTTTCATAAACATTATCGATTTATTATTTTTAAAAGATTATCGTCTTACATGCATAATCACATTAATAACTTAATATCTAGGTTATTGTTTTTTTTTCAATCACAGTATAGTTTCAGTAGCTACGAATGTTACATACTAATACTAATTCACATCATTATCATCACAGAATTCAATTATTATCTAAAGTTATATTACCTGCATCGTAGTGATCCGGCTGACTGTCTGCCTCCCTATATTATATTTAAATGAAGTGTCCATACAGCGCGTACTGTATGCAGTTTGGCACTTTAAAATATATATTGGGAGGCGGACAGTCAGTTGCTCAATGTGAGCTTAATAGGGACATGGCCTTAATCGACAACCGCGATTCTAATTAAAGTAACACACGATTTTATTCTTTGACAATAAAAAACAATAAAATTATATACAGTCGAGGAATAACACTTTATAATTACCACCTCCACAAAGTTGTGGAAAATTAACTAAATAGGCATAATAACTAATAATATATTGCTATAAAATGTTATTAGTCATGGATTATACACAAATTGTCGAAAATGTTTTGATAAGATTTCTTTTGAAGATCAGCTTATTAAAAAGTAATCAAAACATAAAACAAAAACCTAATCCGAATCAGATGCATCAGATTCATCCGAAGAAGATTGTCGAATTATATAATCATCAACAGACTCGAATTCTTGATAGAGTTGGATTTCCTCGAAACTAGACGGCACACACTCCCCTTGAAACTACAGAGGAAATTAGAGGAAAATCTAACGTTGTTTAGTGATAGGACTTTACGTGCAACATGTGGTACTGACTGTTTCATGTACAAACACAGAGAGGTGCAAAATGATACAGACTTGCAAAGTTCACAAGAAGAAGCTGATGCCAGGTTAGCTTTTCATTGTTTTGCATACTTTCAAAAATACTCTGACAAAAACGTCATTGTTACATCGGGAGATACAGACGTTCTCATAACGTTCTTGTATAATCAAAAATAAATAGAATGTGGTTAGACTTCGGAACTGGTAAGAATCGTAGAGTCATCGAGATCACAAAACTTGCACCATCGTTGGGGAAAACTTTGTGTGATGCATTGCCTTCTTTACACGCCTTCACCGGCAGTGACTATACTGCAGCATTTTCCCGAAAGGGGAAAATTAGACCCTTGACATTGATTCAAAAAAAAACACAGAATATTTAGACGTGTTTGCCTCATTAGGTAGCAGTCATGAAATTTCACCAGAAATTAAAATATTAATATCTAAATTTGTTTGCTCAATGTATGGTATGGTGCAGGTAAATTTGAAAATGTGGACGAGGCCAGATTAAAGCTATTTTTCAAACAATAGGGTAGTAAAAACAAACCCCTTGATAAGTTAAAAAATGCAGATGCGAGTTTACTTCCCCCCTGTCAAAAAACTTTAGAGCAGAAAATATTGAGAACAAACTTCGTATTATTCATGTGGAAAAATACCCAGCCCACTTGATCATGGGTGGATCTTAAAAGACGAAT
>OX465244.1:13158202-13326785 GCA_949987775.1 Aproaerema taeniolella
AGTCACAAGTACAAGAAATGTTAATAAAACTTGGCATTATCTCGGAAAGCCAGAGTTCATATGCTTCTCCGGTCGTACTTGTCAAAAAGCCAGACGGAACATGGAGGTTTTGTGTTGACTATCGACGTCTAAATAAAAAGATTATAACGGATTCGTATCCAATACCAGTGATTGACGACATAATTAATTATCTATCTGGAGCTAAGTATTTCGCTGAGCTGGACCTCAACAGCGGGTACTGGCAATCTGTCATCAGTTCAGGAAAAGAGAAGACCGCATTTATTACAAGTTCCGGTTTATACGAGTTTAATGTGGTACCCTTTGGCTTGCGCACAAGTCAAGCTGTATTTCAACGCATGATGGACAAGATCATAGGCGATATGAGGTATAAGAATGCTATTGTTTAAGTGGACAACGTAGTCCTGTATGCTAAGAGTTTTTCAGAATTTTTAGAGGTTTTACAAAAATTATTTGAGCGACTACGGAACGCTAATATCACTCTTAAGCCTTCAAAATGTAAGTTTGCTTTTACAGAGTTATCAATTCTAGGTTATTTCATATCGGGCAATGGATTTAAACCCGACCCAAGGAAAACCCAAGCCATTAAAGAGGTAAAGCCGTCAACCACTTTCAAGGAAATAAAGAAAGTACTTGGTTTATTCTCGTATTATAGAAAATTTGTGGAGAATTTCACTAAGATTGCACAGCCACTCACTTCTCTACTAAAGAAAAATACAAAGTTTATTTGGCAGGAGCAACAACAGCAGGCATTTGAACTTCTAAAGGACAAGCTGTGTAATCCACCTATTTTATCTTATTTCAGCAATGATCCCAAGGTGACCACCCGGTTATACATTAATGCCTCTGATTTGGCATTAGGTGCATATTTGGCTCAAGGATATGATGTTATGAGACCGATAGCCTATGCATCACGAAGACTTTCAGACCCTGAAACCCGTTATACAACCACTGAGAAGGAATGTCTGGGTTTGATCTGGGCCTTGAATTATTTTCGTCAATATTTATTTGGTCTTCGATTCCAGGTTGTCACTGATCATAAAGCATTATGTTGGTTGACCACAAAAAAAGATACTACTAGTAGACTGGCCAAATGGGCATTAGCCATCCAGGAATGGGATTTCGAAGTTGTACACTGCCCGGGACGTGAAAATGTGGTGGCAGATTTCTTAAGCCGAAATCCATTAGAAAAGGAAAAATCTAACACTTCAGAGGTTCAGACCGTGCCTGAAGATCTAGAAATTTTTCCTTGCGATGTATCCATGCATGTGAACGCTCAAGAAAGTGATGAATTTTGCATTAATATTAGAGCTAAAATAAATAATGGTAATAGCTCTTCCTATAAATCATATATTATGATTAATAATCTTATTTACAGAGTGGATAAATGCCATGGGCAAGAAAGGAAAAGACTTGTATTGGCACGTGAATTATTTTCAAAAGTGATGGAAAAATTGCATGACGACCCTTATTTAGGAGGTCACTTAGGCCTCACAAAAACATTTGAAAAATTTAAAAATAAGTATTTCATGTCTGGAGCTTTGAAAAGTATAGAGAGGTATGTAAAATCTTGCTTAATTTGTCAAGAGCGGGCAACCACGAAAACAAGAATGGAACTTCACCCTATTGAAGTGAAAAATATTTTAGAAAGAGTGGGAGTGGATATTCTGGGTCCGTTCAAAAGATCCTATAGAGGTAATGAGTATATAATTGTGGCAGTTGAGTTCCTGTCTAAATATGCTATCTGTAAAGCGGTACCAAGAGTGAATGCTGATGTGATATGCAATTTTCTTATTGAGGAAATTTTTTGCAGATTAGGAGCAGTTCAGACGATATTAACTGACAGAGGAACTGTCTTTACCGCTCATGCTGTGAAGGAAACGGTGGAATCTTTTGGTGCTAAATTAACCCATACTACTTCTTTTCACCCACAGACCAATGGGTTAGTGGAACGCTTCAACAGGACTATCACTGACATGTTAGCAAAGTATTGTTCACCAAATCAACGTGACTGGTGTGCGGTTGTTCCATTGGTGGTACACGCTTACAATACGAGCAAGCAGAGCTCCACTGGCATATCACCCTATCTCTTATTACATGCAAGAGAAGATTCTACGCAAGAAGAAAGAACTTTGAATATAAATTGCACTGGATTGTTGGGAAATATGTATCAAAGGCAAGAATTCTCTAAGATGCTTATTCGTAAAGCTGTAAATAATATAAAGAAGGCACAAGTGAGGCAAATAAGGAACTACAACAAAAGGATTAAACCAATTTTATTTAATGAAGGGGACAAAGTATTAATTTTTGTACCAAGGAGAGTTACAGGAAGATCTGTCAAATTAATGCGGTTCTTCCAGGGTCCTTTTCGTGTCGTCAGAAGAATTTCAAGATATTCTTATGTGGTGAAGAGATTCTCATCGGCACTTCAATTTGTGGTCCATCCTAATCGTATGAAACGATTGATCTTGAGACAATGACGCATGTTTTTTCTTCATGTTTTTGTTCTGCGTTGTGTAGAATTTTTTCCATTATATTGTGTTAATATTCTTTTATGTTTCAGATCTTGGTTAATATTATGCTATGTAAGTTTTGTTGTGATAAAGAAAGATGTCACAGACTCCATATTTCGGTTTATGGTAATGTTTTTCTTTTTTCATTGGGGTTTGTGATTGATTCGTTCATCAATCTTTCTGGCATAAAAGGGGCGGTGTACGCCAATGCCAATTAATTTACCTTTGCCTAAATAAAAAAAAAATGGTTATTTGTTGATGGCATTCTATACGTCAGTCATGTCACTGTCATGTCATAGCAAAAATTTTCTTTGTACCTATAATTTTTTCTAAATTTTATTAAAAAACTATCATTTTTAGCAGGTAATGTTAATAAAAAACATCCCTGGGCTGTTAGTTAGTTTTTTTTTTAAATGTGTTAATGTTAGGTGTGTTCTGTTCGTAGTGAAATGAAGACAACGATGGATTGTGAATGGAAGAATGCGGGAAGTCTCCGGCTCGGTTCTGCCTTCGCTTATGTTGGCGAATATGATGGGCGTCCGAAGCTGAGCATCCCAACCTCTTCCATCGTTAGCTGAGGCCCGCGCCGTGCAGCAGCAAGTTATAAGCCGTATCAAGACGCTGGTGCTACGCCGCGAGTTTCAAGCCCTTATTTGTGCGGAGTGCTACATATCAGGTGCTGGAGTTTCAATAGAAGGACCATGGAAAGGGGAGAGTGACATGGTTTATGTCCCCTCTCAATGGTCCTCCTTTGTTATTGGCCTCTTTTCATTAATTTTTCTTTTCAGCGAGGTCCGCATGGGAAAAACTCCCTTTTTCCAATTAAGGAGGGGAGGAGGGTTTATGTTGGCCCTCATACTCAGTGGTCCTCCGCCTCTGAGGCCATAACATGGGCACTCCGACAAAATATGCATGTGAGGGTGAGGTCAATGCAATTTTGTGCACTCACATGTTATATCTTTTGGGCATACTGTGATAAGGGCATTATGGTACAAGGACGTTTCGGTAATAAAGGGACGTTATGGTAATATATGGAGACATTATGGTAATATGGGGCATTATGGGAATGCAAGTATAGGTGCAATGTAAGGACATGCACATGCATATAAATATTATTCCAGTTTCACTAATGCTCTATTTTCAGATTTTTGTTATTGTGTTCTGATCTATTTTATTTGTTTTTCATGTCATATGGACTTCGAGCAACGACGCTGAAGACACCCGTAGCTTCGAAGTTAGGCGCGTGTGTTAAAGTGCGGTTTTGAAATTTTTTAAGTCCGCGTCTTTGACTTGGGGTCAGGGTCCACCACCACCTGGTGACCTTCGGCTTCATGTTCATAAAGGCAGTACCCGGGTGTGCAGCGTCGAGCTAACACTTGTTTACTCCTTTTAATTTTTAGTTAGGGACAGGTGCGGGTTTGATAGGAGCTATTAATATTCGGTCTTATTTCCCCATCATCCGAACAAAGAAGATCTTTATCCTGATGGAAGAAAGAAGACCGACCCGACCACCTGATCCAATGCAGCCCAGAGAGATGCTACTTCAAGGCCAGAGATGTTACTTCAAGGCCACCCCGATGGATTAAAAAACTTAGGGCCATCGTATAGGAAGTTAGGTAGGCCTGTTGAAAAAATTTTCGACCGATCGAAAATTTTTCAATGGGGGGGAGGCAGTTGTGGTATGCAGACCTTCACGGAGGATCGGGCATAACGCAACTTC
Organism: Aproaerema taeniolella; assembly: GCA_949987775.1. NCBI lineage: Eukaryota > Metazoa > Arthropoda > Insecta > Lepidoptera > Gelechiidae > Aproaerema > Aproaerema taeniolella. Next base: position 13,162,454 of record OX465244.1, read on the forward strand.
TTTCTCATTCGATCATTTCGAAGAAGATAATTTGAATATTAATTTCAAAGGTTTGAAATGGTATTCGATGTCAAGATTCGAAATGATTGAAGATCTGGTCTTGCGCCATTCATTGTTTGATCGTGGCGTATTGAGTATTTGTTCTTTGCGGATTAATGGTGTTTAGGCCGCGATATAATTGTATTCGATGATAGGCGTGCAATAGCACTATTAAAAAAAAGGTGTCCGTCTTACAATTGTGATTTTATAAATGAAGTAAATGTTTATATAACGGAACTTCTGTTGTTAATTATAATCAAGAATCACGAAGAATCCAGCTGTTTTATTAACGCCCCCCTAGAAGACACCTTGCAGTATCATACCTATAGTTTTATTTTGTGGTTTGAAACCATCAATCAGACTCGTGCAGGGAATTAACTATGAACCATTATATCGTAAACTGACTTTTGACCCGATATCAGTAGTGTATAAGGTCGTGACATATGTCATTTTAAAGGTCATGATAAAAACTTTGTTTTATTAAATGACACTAACAAAGAGACTCGTGCAGGGAATGATATATGAATAATTTTATCGTATACTGATTCGATATTCATTCTTATTCTGTGTACGACTGTATCCGATCCATAGTTAATTCTCTGCACAAATTTCGTTCTTGGTATCATAGCATAAAATGAAGCAATTTTTATGACCTTTAAAATGACATATAACCCAACCTTATACACTACTGAAAACCGAACAAAATATATGTAAACTTGTGCAGAGAATGAACTATGAATCGGATTCAGTCGTATACAGAATACATTTTTATTATTATACTTTTATCCGCCAGCAGTGGTTTATAAGATTGTTACGAATTTCATTCTAAATTTCATAAAAATAGCTTTTTTTATTCAGTGACACAAACAACGTGACTGGTGAAGGCAATGAACTGAAAAACTATTTATGGGACCTTCAAATGACATATGTCATAACCTTATACACCACTGGCAACGGATCAAAGTCATCATCATCATCATAGGCCTTGAATTGAATATCTTTAACAGACTATTTAAACAGTCGATTGAAGAAGCTTTTTTAGAAAAAAGTCCTATGCGGGAACGACAAAGTCTCTCGCAATATGTACAGGAGAAGTCACCAGTTACTGGCATGGCTTGGTTTTGATGCCTTTTAATGCTTTTGTTCCTGAGTGTTTGGAACCAAGGTTAGTCGTGCAATTTCCGCCCATCCACAACTCTCTCGCGTCATTGATCTCTGCCTGCTGCGAGCTCTTCCCATGTATGGTGTTTTATACCGAAAGCACTCATGTCCCGCTTGACTCAATCTTTAAAGCGCAGCAACGGTCTGCAAACTCCTCTCTTTGCATGCGCGACTTCACGGCGTGGCATACGAGATGGCTCCATCAGGTACTTATGCCCCAGCCAGCGCAGGCGTCTCTGCTTAAGTAGTGCCGTGTAGCTAGGCAGCTGTGCAATTTCCAGAACCCTCTCATTCGTAACCTTGTCTTCTCAAGTTATGCCTAGGATTTTACGAAGACAGCGCATATGGAAGCTGTTGAGTCGCCGTTCTTGCCTCGCATAGGTAGTCCATGTCTCAGCTCCATACAAGAGTATACTCAAGATACATGCCTGATACACGATTATCTTGGTTTTAGTTGTGAGATATTTGTTACACCATACTCTTGTATGGAACTTGCCGAACATAGTTGCTGCTTTGCCGATACGGGTGTCGATCTCTGCGTTGAGCGAGAGATTGTTCGTCACCGCAGAACCCAGGTAGCAAAAACTGTCCACTACTTCTAGGCTCTCCTATGAGTCTACAAGTCTGATTGCCGTCCAACGAAATAGTCGGCACTACTGCACTGCCTTGTACCATAACAACTGTCTTTTTGGCATTTTTTTTTTCATGGAAAACATTTTGCAAGCTTTCAAAAATTTGTTCAATAGTGTCTGAAGCTAGTAGGCTATGACGGCGACGAAAGTTGCGTCATCGGCAAAGAGAAGATCGTCAGTAAATAAGTCCTCGCGATTGCGTTTGGACTTGAGTAGGGCAGAATTGTACAATTTTCCATCGTTTCTCGTATGCAAATGAATACCCTGTTGATTGTCCCCGAAGGCAACTTTTAGAAGCAGCGAGAAAAATATGCTGGACAGGGTGGGAGCTAACACGCAGCCTTGCCGAACGCGTCTATGCATTTCGAATGGTTCAGAAGTTTCCCTGTTAAAGACCACAGCTCCTTTGGTTTCCTGGTGGAAGGATTTTATGAAACTAAGGAGTTTTGGTGGGCATCCGATGCAATCAAGTGCCGTGTAGAGTCCTTCTCTGCTGACGGTATCGAAGGCTTTGTTTAATCAAAGTATAAGAATGAATATCGAATCAGTATACGATTAAATTATTCATATATCATTGCCAGCATATGACATATGTCACGAACTTATACACCACTGATATCGGGTCAAAAGTCAGTTTACGATACAATGGTTCATAGTTAATTTCCTGCACGAGTCTGATTGATGGTTTCAAACCATAAAATAAAACTATAGGTATGATACCTACTCGTATGTCACACCCTTATGCAACACTGGCAACGGATCAAAAGAATAGAATCTAAATCCGGTCAGTATACGATAAAAGGTTCATAGTTCATTCCCTGCACGAGTTTCATTGTTATTGTCATATATCAAAATGGCATTATAATTATGAGCTCGTAGGTGACATATATTAATATAAGCCTATTATAACCTTTAAAATGACATATGTCACTATTTTATACACCACTGACTGATATCGGTTCAAAAGTCAGTTTACGGTAAAAAGGTTCATAATTCAGTTATAAACCGGGCCAGAATTCGCGTATATATTATGTTTATTATGTCGGGATCAAACGTAAAACATAATATACACGTGAATTCTGACTTGGTTTATAATTGAATTATGTGTTCAAATGGCGAAAGTTTAAAGTGTTAAAATGGTTCATACTTCATTTCCTGTACGACACTTGTTTTAAGTGTCATTTAATAAAATAAAGTCATTGTTATGACCTTCCAAAAGGAAATATATTACAACCTTACACGCCACTGGCAATGGATCAAAATAATGGAATCAAAATGCGGTCAGTTACGATAAAATGGTTTATAGTTACTTCCCTGCCCGAATCTGGTTGTTGGTGTCAAATTATGAAATGAAGCTATCGTTATGCTTTAAAATTACATAACACAACCTTTACAACACTGGACACGCACCCGCCCAGTCTCCTTTACATACAAAAAATAAAGATAATAAAATGGTTCCTATTGTTAACAATGCTCTTTATTACATAATACTTGACCTCAATATTATTGTTATACTTATAACCATAAAACATTATAAAACAATTGATGCAAACCCGTAAAATATTTTCAGAAAAAGATTCCTTGTCAAGCTGTTTAGTATATAAATATCTTATTGCCTATTCTTAGTATATAATCACATTAACCTGTGCCCGTTTCTCAATTAACCTGTACGATACCTCATTCACCTGTGCACCTATTTTTCTGCGTACTCTCAAAGGCACAATTCTTTAAAAAACCTGTTCCCTCTTAGATATTTATATTAAAGAGGGGGAATACATTTTTTTTATATAATCAAATACGTTATTCTCATACTTTTTTGAAAATGTGCAAAAAAATTCAGGCCGTGCCACTTTTTTGAGAGAGACCCATTTACAAAACTGGCTTTAAAAGTAATTTCACATCTCTTTTGTCAAAATTACAAGTATTTTTTCGTTTGTATTCGCCTAAATGTTGTTTACTAGTGTACATTCTCAGTGGATTGTAGTCCAGAATCAAAATTTAGATTTATACAATGTAATCTGTAACGACTGTGATCTGTCATGTATACTTTTACAAATAAATAAATAAATAAATTCCATACACTTCGGAAAATTTGTTACTTTTCGGCACGGCCGTATCGGCTCAGCAGTCCCAAAAGTAACTTGCGTCAAACTTGAAACTTAATGACCTTTAATAAATATTGCTGTAGCAAGTGGTTGCTCACCTCCTGCAATAAGAAAAAGAGATTTTAAAGAAATCTATCAAGGTGTAGAATTATAGATTTATAGAGACGCAACAGAGACGCAATCGTTATTTTTGCGATGGGTTTTTATATAAAGCAACATGAATGACATGCGTACGACGATGTGGGCGAAAAGCTAATACTGGAAAAAAAACAACGGGTTGCACTCCGGGAGTGCCGGCAGAAGTGAAAACTTAAACATTAACGTTGTACATTAATATTTAATTTATTTTTTTCTATGCTGACACCGGATGATATCTTGACTTTTGCAGTTTTAATTTCCTATATTTATTAAACACCCCTCCGCCTTACGGATTTTCGATCAAGGTCACGTGACAGACACGTGACCCTGACGCGAGTTTAATATTTTTTACCTATACTTCAAAGTGCACAACGTCGCCAGAAGTGAAAACTTGAACATTAACGTTGTGCATTAATATTTAATATATATTAAATATTATAAATTTATAATATATTATAATATTATAATATATATTAAATATTAAATTTATATTATAATATAAAAAATATCGCACAATACTTACTCAATACTTCACCTTTTGACTTCTGGCCATCCACCTTGCAAAAGTATGTACCAAAGTCATAAGGTTGGACTTTAAGGATTCGCAGGTTTTTGCCTTTTATTTCATACCGATTCCTGAAATAGTAATTTATAGTTTAGATCAGAGGCTTTCTTTATGAATAAAAAAACTTTTGTAAAATTAACGTAGCCTAATTCAAATTCACAAAAACAACCTATTACGATCAGTTCTTCTTTCCTTATTGTATTGGTTTTGTTACCATAAGTCAGAGTTTTTAACCTGGATAATGGCTTTTGACTTGATTCAATCGATTAAAAATCGATTGACATAAAAAAAAGTAACGACTAAATCAATCGACAACAAGCATGTGGCATTTTTTTAATAATAAACGATCCTCGCTACCATAGTCATTTAGCTTCAAACCAGTTATATATAATAATTCTACACTAACGCTGTTCAAAGTAATTTAATTTTTAAAGGAATTCAGCTGCTAGTAGTACTCACTTATCTGGTAAGATAGGTGTGGGTTCACCCGTCTGACCTTTCATCTGGAACTCGAAACTGACATTATTACCTGGGCCAATACACGAAAATCCAGCAGATCCATCGATTGCTATGTCGTCAACATCACTCATAAGTTCCATTGTAATAGAATCTGATGAACAAAATAAAAAACTACACTTAAGGGTACTGTAACTCTTAATTGTAAATTCCAAGAAATTAAAAAATTTATCACAATTACAGACACCATGCCTTTCTGTATTCTTTACATTGATATAGACATATCTTCTAGTAGACATATTTATTTATCACCACCACCACTTGATGTCACAGTTGACAAATATTTAGAGAGATATTCGATGAAACATGAGTGAAGTTTAGATTTCCAGATTTTTACCCACAATATAGCCAAAACACTTGAGTCTCATTATTATTCTTAATCCGCTATTTGGCCCCGATGACCTTGACGCGGCACTTCAAGTGCCCATTAATTTTTTTGTCGGCGCGGCGCGGCTCGGGTTACACAAACCCATTCATTGTGAATCAAGTTGTTATTGGAACCCTGTCAAGTGTTATATTTTTTATGTCATACCGGAACTGATCATTTTGAACGCATTTAGAATGATAAAACAGCCAAAATGAAGGTAATGTTTGGCACTTGGTCGACCAAATACACCGCCGACTTTATCGGGTTCAGAAAAGGACAAATTTTGTGATTCACGCTAAAATTTTATTTCCACGTTTTAGTAGTTTACTTATCCTGATAATAACAGAAAACTAAGTAAAAATACTCACCGTAAGTATTTAAATTCTTCACACTAAACCACCGACACGTTATCAGTTTGACAGAACGACCACTTCAACTTTGTTTTTTTTAATTTTTTTCTATGAATGGAAGGATGGTTTTTGGCTTCATTGGATTGGAAATTTATCAAAGAAGCAGGATAGACATATTCAAAGACACTAATGAACAAACAGGACAGACAAAAGGCATAAAACTAGACGAAGGTGTAGGGGGCAGCGCTTGTCGACTACTAGTCGACACGGGCAATTTAGGCGTACGAAATTTGTCGATTGGTAGTCGACAGGGCAATATAGCGATGATTGGGGAAGAACTATTAAGTGGTACATACGGTTTTTATTTTTCTCTTAGGTCACAGCAAAAGATACTTGGGAACCCTTACTATAAATGTATAGGAATTTCTTATTAGATTTTTAACCACAAAAACTTGAGGTTAACAAAACCCAGAGACTTAAGAGATTTAAAAGCCACGTCTAACTTGATAACAAGTTGAAATCGAAGCCGTAGATTGAAAAAGCAGCTATCTGTAACAAACCTACCTCCTGCAAGAAACAAGAAAATATATATGTTAGAGATTACTGTAGCAAATTAAGATAATAGGATTGTCACCTTATTTATGATAAAATTTGGTACACGGATTGAATAAAAATCATTTTTCATTGTCTGGTTTAAAATATAACAAATATGGATTTATATTTAAAAGGGATTTCTTCCAGTTACCTAACCTGGATTAACCCAATTAAAATTAATCAATACAAACGAAGCCAAAAGCAAGGACTTTTAACTTTTGGACGACCTAGAGATGGTCATAAAAGAAAACATAACATCACCACACTTACTTAACTCCTCAGCATTCGATTGTGCACCTGCAGTTTCGCAGAAGTATACACCAAAATCTGCATTTGTAACATTGATAATAGTTAATTCAGTGTCAGTAATGTTGTACTTCCTCCTGAAATATAAATTTACTTTTTATTATACTTTTTTGTCATCTCCATAAAATTTAAGTTTGACTAGGTAATGTTTGAAAGACATATTTTTGATTAACAGATCTGGTTGCATAATTATTCATAAAAAGAGTTAAGTAGGACCTTAAAGCAAATAATTACAAAAGCTATAAAATAAAAGCCGTACACCGGTTCATCTAATAATCTAATCGATAATTTCCTAACCTAACAATGACTAATCTTTTTTTATTATAAGGGTTAACTTTTGACGTCCATCTTGACCAAGGTCATAGATGAGGTCGAAGAAAAAGCGAGTTAATCCAGAAAATGCCATATAAGCACTGGTAATCCCGTGCACCGACGGAACACAGCGAGCTTTCATAAAAAATTGAGGTGTCGTTGCCAAAGATGGATCAATAGAGGGCCGATCTCATTTCTGTTTCTGAGTTGTCTTTTACAATACCCAGGGAAAGAGATGGAGTGGTGTTATTATTATTCGATCACCATACGGATCACCATATTGCGGTAGCTTGCTGGAAAAATGCACGAGTACCACCGTTTAGTCATTCTTGTTTCTTTTGTTGTATATGGGATTCTGACCGATATAAAATAAATACTTCGGACCATCGAATTTCAATAAAAATTATAGCAACACAGGTAAGTATAATCTGGTCGAACGCCCAACAATAATGCTCTCAAGTATATCTTGGATCCCCTATCTTAGTGCTCCGAAATCGCCATTCTCAGCTCCTCTAGCGGTGCACCCTGCTGATCAACGAATAAGGCCCTGACGTGCTACAACCTCAGCATAAATATTACTATTTCTAATGCTACAACTACAACCCATACTACATTTCTCCACTTATACATTGGCTATTTACCACATATTAGAACCAACCGATTACGTACCATCATAATATTTTAATTTACTTTTTTTTCTCTCTTGAACTTTAACGATACCAATGACAGATAATGTCAATCGTAGACTTACTAAAGAAAATGCTCAAAGCTGTCATTTTGCGAGTCTTATATTTCTCAGGAGAGTACATACATATTACTTGCGCTCTAACAAAGACATTCACTTATAGTAACCAGCAGCTCTAGCACGATAACGAAAAACTCGCGCTCGGCTCACGCTGAAACTTCACTTTGATTGCACGAGGGTCCCGCGCAAAGGCTTGCTCGCCCTATGGCATTGTCAATGTTGACATTTTGACATAGGACCACGGTGTTGTCGCGGCGCTGTCACTATCGTACTCTGCCTGCAGCAGGCCAATTCTTTTACAAAACTGCAACTCTGGGCTTGCAGCTCAGAGTCAAAAATAGCTTTATTTCATAGAACATTCAGGATATTAGTTACTTAGAATAAATTAATCAAAGTAGTGAATTATATTAGCATTTTTAACTTTCAGCCATGGCTAACCGGGTTAACATTATAAAGAATAACTAAATTCATAATAAGAAATAATATATACTATAATAAAATTGTTAACCAAAAAAATCGGTACATTGAAGATATTCAAAAAAAATATCCAAGGCGACTCAGAATCGGTAACTGAGTATTTAAAAAAATATTTTTAGAGACTGTCTGTTTGTTTTTTTTGGTTGCTTGATAGAGCATCATCATATTAAGCTACAAAAATTTTCAAAATTTTGACAATAAATAGAAAATCAACAACAAATACCCCTAAAAATTCGAACCTAAAAAACTTTTCAGTAGATTTTACTCATACCATAGAGACCAACGTATTTTTGACATACAAAGGCTAGGCCAGATTAAGTTTTTCTATTCTATTCTATTTTGTATTGTATTTTCTTTCTCCATTTTTTACCGACTTCAAAAAAGGAGGAGGTTTTATGTATTTTTGAAGTGAAAACTTCTTTAGCGGCGTTGAGCACTTTTAGTATGGGGAAAAATTGTTAAACTCGCGATGAACTCGCGTCAGATCGTCAGACGTGACGTGACCGTGATCTAAAATGCGTCAGATGACACGTGACCGTGATCGTCAGATGTAATCGAAAATGCGTAGGATAGGGTTGCCACCTTTTTTGAAGTGAAAACTTCTTTAGCAGCGTTGTGCACTTTGAAGTATGGGTGGAAACCCGGAGGGCTGACAGCCCTATGATAAAAAAAGCTTGATCTCGTGACAGATGTCAACGAAACCAACGCGACGAAGTAACTTTGAACGAGCGTTACTTATACATTTTTATTTATTATCACCTTAATTTTTATTATTTACCTGCCAGTTTTATCACAATAATTGAAATGCAATACGTTATTGATATAATAAAATAGATATTCACACCTAAAACATACCTCGCAAGTTCTAAAATACAAAGGTATAATTTTATGAAAATATAACGATTACGCACGTACAAAGTCATACCGGACGAATTGAAAATGCGTAAGGCGGTGGGAGAGTGAAAACTTCTTTTTTACTGATTCTGGTAATAATGATGATGAGGAAGTCGTTGAAATAATAGATGGAAGTTGATTTTTCTGCGAGATAAACTTTTTAATCTATACTAATATTATAAAGCTAAAGAGTTTGTTTGTTTGTTTGTTTGTTTGAACGCGCTAATCTCCGAAACTACTGGTTCGAATTGAATAATTCTTTTTTTATTGGATAGTCCAGTTATCGAGGAAGGCTATAAACTATATACCATCACGCTACAACCAATAGGAGCAAAGATATAGTGGTAAATGTGTAAAAAACGGGAGAAATTATACCTAGACTGACGGACATATCAACGCACAGCCTAAACGGCTAAACGTAGGCACTTGAAATTTGGAACGGACGTAGCTTAGGTACCGCAGAGGTGCACTAAGAAAGGAATTCCCGAAATTCCCACGGGAACGGGAATTAGCGGGAAAATCCTTTTGTATGAAAAATCTAAACCGCTTAAGTTAGACGCTTGAAATTTGGCATGCAGGTACCTTAGTAAACTTAAAGCTAAGTTGCAACAGGATATTGCAAAATTCCCACGGGAACGGGAGTTAGCGGGAAAAAACTTTTGTATGTAAAAATCTAAATCACGTAAGATAGATGTTTTCAATCTATGTACTCTGTACAAAAAAAAATTAACACGCAAACAAAGTTGCGGGCATCAGCTATATTATCTATACTAGTTACAAAATAATAACTACATTAATAAAGCGGTTAACAAGTCTAAAGCTACCTGGCAAATAATAAATACTTCAAAAACTAATCAACCAAAGGAATATATAGATCGGATTGTGGTGAATGGTTCTGTTGTTGATGACGCTAAAGATATTAGTGAAGGCTTCAATACATTTTTTCCTAGCGCAGTGAGACCAAATTTAACGAGTGCTAATACTAATAGTGGTATGAATTTTAAACTAAACAATGGACAAGTTCGCTCGATATTCATGCTCCCTACAGTATCACATGACGTAATAACCGCTATTAAATCATTAAAAAATACACATAGCACTGGTAATGATGGTGTTGCGACTATGGTCATAAAAGATGTTGCAATCACAATTTCTCCCGTGTTAAGTCACATATTTAATTTATGCATAGAGCAAGGTGTCTTTCCTAAGGCACTAAAAGAGTCTATAATTATTCCATTTTATAAAAAGGGTCCAAGAACGGATATGAATTGCTATAGACCGTTGGCACTTATACCAGTTTTTGCAAAGATTTTTGAAAAGATTATATACAAGACAATATACACGTTTTTTGAAAAATATAATATTTTTACAACTGCACAGTATGGTTTTAGAAAAGGGAAGAATATTAATATGGCTATATATGAGTTTCTGAAAACAGTTACATTTAGTTTAGATAAGCGTTTGCCTGCCATAGCTTTGTTTATGGACATGACTAAAGCCTTTGACTGCGTTGATCACAAACAACTGTTAAGAAAACTAGATGCGTACGGAGTGAGGGGCAATGTGTATAAGTTAATTGAATCATATTTAACGGATCGCACGCATGTGACGCAAATAACTCGAATGTGCCCTAAGAGTAACTCTGAACTTAAGTACATCTCTAGCCCCATATCTTTGTCACGTGGAGTCCCGCAAGGTAGCGTTCTAGGTCCCTTGCTTTTCTTGATTTACGTAAATGACCTTCCTGCTGTTACAGATCATCACATGACCTTATTTGCCGATGACAGTACTGTACTATTTACTGGACATAATAGAGACGAATTAGAATCTGAAATTAACAATACTTTGACATGCATTATAGATTGGCTAAATGAAAATAATTTGAAGATCAATTTAGATAAGACAAAAATAATGAATTTTAGAATTAGACATAATAATATTAATACATTAAACATTAATCATTTAGGGACCACGATACATGAAGTCGATAGTACAAAATTTTTAGGACTACACATAGATAATAAGGTTAATTGGAGGGTACATACGGACTATGTAACGAAAAGGCTAAACCAAGCATCATACGCTTTGCGCAGGCTCAGTAAAATTACAGACCGAAATTGCGTCCTTACGGCATATTACGGCTGTGTTGACTCTATCCTGAGATATGGTGTAATTTTTTGGGGGAATTCTACAGATAAACTCATGGTTTTCAGATCCCAAAAGAAATGCATTAGAGCCATTTGTAATTTAAGAAAGACTGATTCATGCAAACCTTATTTTAAGAAATTAAATATTTTTACTCTGACATGTCTATATATTTATGAATGTTCTGTGTTTGCTAAATGTAACCTAGGATTATTTGACTTCCATACTAGATTAAGATTAAAGAATAGAATGAAATTAACAAATAATAACACCGCATTGTTGCATAAAAGTGCTTATTGTAGAATTCCACACATTTTCAATAAATTGCCAGAATCGTTGCGAGAGTGTGGCAATTTGAATATGTTTAAAAATAAACTTCGCAATATTTTAATTAATAAATCATATTATAGTCTTGACGAATATTTTAATGACATTATTATATAATTACTATTAGAATTGAATTGTTAATTACTAATATATTTTAATTTAATTTATTTTGTATGGAGATGTTTTTGGAATGGTTTATTTTAATTAAATTGTTATAAATATTGTATGCCCTTATGGCGGGACATAGTCGGATTTATGTACGCAAATAATTAATATTATGTTAAACATCATGTACAACCTATGATCCACAATAAATGTTATCTTATCTTATCTTATCTTATCTTAATATACTAATATACTAATAATATTATAAAGCTAAAGAGTTTGTTTGTTTGTTTGTTTGTTTGAATGGGCTAATCTCCGAAACTACTGGTTCGAATTGAAAAATTCTTTTTGTGTTGGATAGTCCAGTTATCGAGGAAGGCTATAGGCTATATAACATCTAGCTACAACCAATAGGAGCAAAGATATAGTGGTAAATGTGTAAAAAACGGGAGAAATTATACCTAGACTGACGGACATATCAACGCACAGCCTAAACTGCTAAACGTAGGCACTTGAAATTTGGAAGGGACGTAGCTTAGGTACCGCAGAGGTGCACTAAGAAAGGAATTCCCGAAATTCCCACGAAAACGGGAATTAGCGGAAAAATCCTTTTGTATGAAAAATCTAAACCGCTTAAGTTAGACGCTTGAAATTTGGCATGCAGGTACCTTAGTAAACTTAAAGCTAAGTTGCAACAGGATATTGCTAAATTCCCACGGGAACGGGAGTTAGCGGGAAAAAACTTTTGTATGTAAAAATCTAAATCACGTAAGATAGATGTTTTCCATCTGTGTACTCTGTACAAAAAAAAATTAACACGCAAACGAAGTTGCGGGCATCAGCTAAATTATCTATATTAATATTATAAAGCTAAAGAGTTTGTTTGTTTGTTTGTTTGTTTGTTTGAACACGCTACTCTCCGAAACTACTGGTTCGAATTGAATAATTCTTTTTTGTTGGATAGTCCAGTTATCGAGGAAGGCTATAGGCTATATAACATCACGCTACGACCAATAGGAGCAAAGATATAGTGGTAAATGTGTAAAAAACGGGAGAAATTATACCTAGACTGACGGACATATCAACGCACAGCCTAAACGGCTAAATGTAGGCACTTGAAATTTGGAAAGGACGTAGCTTAGGTACCGCAGAGGTGCACTAAGAAAGAAATTCCCGAAATTCCCACGGGAACGGGAATTAGCGGGAAAATCCTTTTGTATTAAAAATCTAAACCGCTTAAGTTAGACGCTTGAAATTTGGCATGCAGGTACCTTAGTAAACTTAAAGCTAAGTTGCAACAGGATATTGCAAAATTCCCACGGGAACGGGAGTTAGCGGGAAAAAACTTTTGTATGTAAAAATCTAAATCACGTAAGATAGATGTTTTCCATCTGTGTACTCTGTACAAAAAAAAATTAACACGCAAACGAAGTTGCGGGCATCAGCTATATTATCTATACTAATATTATAAAGCTAAAGAGTTTGTTTGTTTGTTTGTTTGTTTGTTTGTTTCTTTGAACGCGCTAATCTCCGAAACTACTGGTTCGAATTGAATAATTCTTTTTTTGTTGGATAGTCCAGTTATCGAGGAAGGCTATAGGCTATATAACATTACGCTACAACCAATAGGAGCAAAGATATAGTGGTAAATGTGTAAAAAACGGGAGAAATTATACCTAGACTGACGGACATATCATTGCACAGCCTAAACGGCTAAACGTAGGCACTTGAAATTTGGAAGGGACGTAGCTTAGGTACCGCAAAGGTGCACTAAGAAAGGAATTCCCGAAATTCCCACGGAAACGGGAATTAGCGGGAAAATCCTTTTGTATGAAAAATCTAAACCGCTTAAGTTAGACGCTTGAAATTTGGCATGCAGGTACCTTAGTAAACTTAAAGCTAAGTTGCAACAGGATATTGCAAAATTCTCACGGGAACGGGAGTTAGCGGGAAAAAACTTTTGTATGTAAAAATCTAAATCACGTAAGATAGATGTTTTCAATCTGTGTACCCTGTACAAAAAAAAAATTAACACGCAAACGAAGTTGCGGGCATCAGCTAGTGTAATATAAAATAATTGTAATAGTTCTGAAGTGTAAAATTTTTAATGTGATATAAATTGATAAAATGAAAATATGAAAATATGATAGTATTTTTATACTGATTATTAAATCATATTATTATTCCCTAATCCTTGATCCCTAAATCTTGATCATTAGGTCAAAGATGAGGTTGACGATGGAGCGAGTTAACCCAGAAAATGCCTTTAAAGATACTGGTACTCCCACGCACTGACAAAATACAGCTGTTTGGCTGTTTGGCGTCGGACTTCGGTAGGAGGGTGGTCGCGAACCAGAGGGCCCTTTACAGAGCCTACCACACCGCAAGAGACTATAGGAGGACACCTTAAATTCAGAAAAAAAATGAAGTGTCGTTGCCTGGGATGGATTACTAGGAGGCAGGTCTCATTTGTGTTTCCTTAGTCGCCTCTTACGACACCCACGGAAAGAGATGGGGTGGTGTTATTCTCAACCGATCACCACACGGTCAACTATCACCGATTACCACATGTTCTACTGTTTGTATCTTTTTTAATGTATGTTCACCGAGTACTCCGGCATTTCTGGACAGATTTTCAAAATTCCTTTTTGTTGTTTTTTTTGTTTTTGAGTATACTGCAGAGGTGGTCTTATTATCACTTAGGCAGTATCTGATGATGAAATCCTAGGGAGATCGATGGAAACCCTCGAATTCAATGGGCACTGACATTGTTTCTCACGTACTTTCTACATATTGTTTACACTAAACAATAGAACAATAAATAAACTTTTTATATAAAAATCAAACCGACTTGAAAAAGGTGAAAAATAAGGACAGCATTTAATGTGCTATGTATGTAAGGGGCATGTATAGGTATGCTACGTAATGATCTGTTTAAAGTCAGTGCCAAGCCAAATAAGTTTGATAAGCTATCTGCCTTCGCACCGACTTGATACAGATGAGTTGTTCCACTTTTGCCACGGTTTCCTGTTGTCATACTTTTTTAGGAGTTTCCTTTTGCCACGGTCCTCTTAAAATTAATTTTTTTAAATTTAGAGAGTATCCCATGCCACGATATGAAAATACAGTCAGTTAGAAACTTTTTAAATATTGCTGATGCTTTTTGAAATATATATAAAATTTAAAAATACATTGAAAATAAGATATACCATACAACATAACCTCCTCCCCTCCTCGGTCTCGTACAAGTTAGACGTGTTTTGAGCGCCGTTTATTTAATCTATACTAATATTATAAAGCTAAAGAGTTTGTTTGTTTGTTTGTTTGTTTGTTTGTTTGAACGCGCTAATCTCCGAAACTACTGGTTCGAATTGGCAAACGTAGTGTAGGACGCCCCCCAGCCAGATGGTCAGATGACCTAAAAAAGATAGCGGGTAGTGGCTGGATGAAAACAGCGGAGGATCGTGCAAAGTGGCGCACCTTGGGGGAGGCCTATGTTCAGCAGTGGACTGCAATAGGCTGCTATGATGATGATGATGAGTCCAGTTATCGAGGAAGGCTATAGGCTATATAACATCACGCTACGACCAATAGGAGCAAAGATATAGTGGTAAATGTGTAAAAAACGGGAGAAATTATACCTAGACTGACGGACATATCAACGCACAGCCTAAACGGCTAAACGTAGGCACTTGAAATTTGGAAGGGACGTAGCTTAGGTACCGCAAAGGTGCACTAAGAAAGGAATTCCCGAAATTCCCACGGGAACGGGAATTAGCGGGAAAATCCTTTTGTATGAAAAATCTAAACCGCTTAAGTTAGACGCTTGAAATTTGGCATGCAGGTACCTTAGTAAACTTAAAGCTAAGTTGCAACAGGATATTGCAAAATTCCCACGGGAACGGGAGTTAGCGGGAAAAAACTTTTGTATGTAAAAATCTAAATCACGTAAGATAGATGTTTTCAATCTATGTACTCTGTACAAAAAAAAATTAACACGCAAACGAAGTTGCGGGCATCAGCTATATTATCTATACTAATATACTAATAATATTATAAAGCTAAAGAGTTTGTTTGTTTGTTTGTTTGTTTGAACGGGCTAATCTCCGAAACTACTGGTTCGAATTGAATAATTCTTTTTGTGTTGGATAGTCCAGTTATCGAGGAAGGCTAAAGGCTATATAACATCACGCTACGACCAATAGGAGCAAAGATATAGTGGTAAATGAGTAAAAAACGGGAGAAATTATACCTAGACTGACGGACATATCAACGCACAGCCTAAACGGCTAAACGTAGGCACTTGAAATTTGGAACGGACGTAGCTTAGGTACCGCAGAGGTGCACTAAGAAAGGAATTCCCGAAATTCCCACGGGAACGGGAATTAGCGGGAAAATCCTTTTGTATGAAAAATCTAAACCGCTTAAGTTAGACGCTTGAAATTTGGCATGCAGGTACCTTAGTAAACTTAAAGCTAATTTGCTACAGGATATTGCAAAATTCCCACGGGAACGGGAGGTAGTGGGAAAAAACTTTTGTATGTAAAAATCTAAATCACGTAAGATAGATGTTTTCAATCTGTGTACTCTGTACAAAAAAAAATTAACACGCAAACGAAGTTGCGGGCATCAGCTATATTATCTATACTAATATTATAAAGCTAAAGAGTTTGTTTGTTTGTTTGTTTGTTTGAACGCGCTAATCTCCGAAACTACTGGTTCGAATTGAATAATTCTTTTTTTGTTGGATAGTCCAGTTATCGAGAAAGACTAAAGGCTATATTACATCACGCTACAACCAATAGGAGCAAAGATATAGTGGTAAATGTGTAAAAAACGGGAGAAATTATACCTAGACTGACGGACATATCAACGCACAGCCTAAACGGCTAAACGTAGGCACTTGAAATTTGGAAGGGACGTAGATTAGGTACCGTAGAGGTGCACTAAGAAAGGAATTCCCGAAATTCCCACGGGAACGGGAATTAGCGGGAAAATCCTTTTGTATGAAAAATCTAAACCGCTTAAGTTAGACGCTTGAAATTTGGCATGCAGGTACCTTAGTAAACTTAAAGCTAAGTTGCAACAGGATATTGCAAAATTCCCACGGGAACGGGAGTTAGCGGGAAAAAACTTTTGTATGTAAAAATCTAAATCACGTAAGATAGATGTTTTCAATCTGTGTACTCTGTACAAAAAAAAATTAACACGCAAACGAAGTTGCGGGCATCAGCTATATTATCTATACTAATATACTAATACTAATAATATTATAAAGCTAAAGAGTTTGTTTGTTTGTTTGTTTGAACGCGCTAATCTCCGAAACTACTAGTTCGAATTGAATAATTCTTTTTGTATTGGATAGTCCAGTTATCGAGGAAGGCTATAGGTTATTTAACATCACGCTACGACCAATAGGAGCAAAGATATAGTGGTAAATGTGTAAAAAACGGGAGAAATTATACCTAGACTGACGGACATATCAACGCACAGCCTAAACGGCTAAACGTAGGCACTTGAAATTTGGAAGGGACGTAGATTAGGTACCGCAGAGGTGCACTAAGAAAGGAATCCCCGAAATTCCCACGGGAACGGGAATTAGCGGGAAAATCCTTTTGTATGAAAAATCTAAACCGCTTAAGTTAGACGCTTGAAATTTGGCATGCAGGTACCTTAGTAAACTTAAAGCTAAGTTGCAACAGGATATTGCAAAATTCCCACGGGAACGGGAGTTAGCGGGAAAAAACTTTTGTATGTAAAAATCTAAATCACGTAAGATAGATGTTTTCAATCTGTGTACTCTGTACAAAAAAAAATTAACACGCAAACGAAGTAGCGGGCATCAGCTAGTTTTAAAATAAAAGCAATTAAAAATTATGTAATTTCTAACCAGAGTACCAGGGCATCAGAAGTTACGAGGCAGCCAGCTGAATATTTCCTCCACTGCGCGTGAGTGAAAACAACTTATCTGCATGACATTGATAGTTAGATATCACAGTTACCTACTGCATACATTCCACGCGCATTGACCAACCATGAAACAATTACCGTAGCGATATCCCTACTAGCGCCAGCGCCGGTTACTCTTGACTGCACAATTCATTGACTGCCGACGGCAACGCAAGAAATTACATTTAATCCTACTATACGTTTGGTCGTTAGAAGAATGTCATTGCAACAAACTCCACCTAACAACAACATACCTGTGCATGCAAATCAACTTACCACGGCCGGATCTGATTCTTCCTTTAACCGGAACCCAAGTTTCAATGTAAATATCGACACAGCTTAAAATGTTACCCGCCGAAATAGACGTCGACTCGACTCTGACACATATGTATCTAATGAGTCCAACTCCAATGAAATGTTACAAAAAATAAAGAGGCTATTCTCCAGTTTTGAAGGAAAACAAAACTCAAAGTTCAGAGCCCTGAGTTCATTCATGAATAGTATTATACAACAAAACGCTGAGATTTAGGAATCCATCTCTTTTATGTCGCAAAAATATGATGAACTGCTTAAGAGGAGCGTCTCAGTTTGGAGCGCGCGCGATTTGAGTTTTTGAAGATTTTTATGCTGTCTCGATGTCATCGTTGTCGGCCCCACACAAGCACGCGAGAACACGCACACACACACAGCGCGCACTCGGTGCGAGAGCAGTACAGGAGACGAGCGGCTCGGCGCGTAAAATATTATTTATTGTATTTGATCACTTTCTTTGCCGGCCGGTCTGGTGGAGTGGTAGTGAAGTTGCCTCGAATCTTAATCGACGGGACGGGATATGGGTTCGATTCCCGGTTGGGGCAAATACTTTTGTAAAAAACGGATGTTTTATTTGTTTTTTGGCTTATAATTATTGAACAACTAAAATTATGAACAACTAAAAAATTTTGATAAAAAAAATATATATTTTGATAAAATATAGTTAAAAACCATATCGATTATGTCAGCTTTCAAACAAAAAAAAAACGCATTGAAATAGGTCTAGTCGCATAGAAGCTACGATGCCACAAATAGACTCACAGAAACATGATACACACGAAAGACGTATAACATCCTTCTTTTTTGTCGGGGGTTAAAAATTGAACTATTTAAACTTTAAGAGTAATGCTCAAGCTGTCAACAAATATAATAATTTATACTATACGAGTACTATCTCTTCGTCCTGGACTTCGTTCCCGTAAGAATTTTTGAAAATTATGGAGCCTATATGTTATTCTGATGTATACAAGCTATATTATTGTAAAATTTCATCCATAAAATCACACGGGGCGAAAACAACTATGGGGCCAAGATGACCAACTGATTTTTTTCCCAATCATTTTTTTTTAAACCTGCCATCTGTAGAAGAGTAGCCGCTCATAATAAAACCCTAGGTACAAAAATGACCCAATTTAAAAATTCAGTCGTCTACCCATTGTTTTCTGAGAAAAAAACCGTTGTCTGCCCCGTTGTTTTGGATAAATGGCGGCCGGGTGGAGTGTATTTTTCATCCACAATACAACCATGAAGACTTGGTTTTAGGTATTATTAATGTTTAGCAATTTTGTCGATAACATAATCAATTTTATTACGGTATTTAATTATTTCAAAAATATTGAGTGCTTATTTATTTTTATTTATTTAACAGTTTATTGTACACAGGAAAAATCACAAATGTTACAGACAAATAGAAAAACGATCACAAAAGGCACAGCTTATTTCTTGCTTTTTGTGCCGCTTATTCTAAACAGAGAGATATGACAGGAGTTTTGTGGTTTATGTTCTATATATATATATATATGGGTTTCGTAGATTTAGGATTTAATATATATATATATATAGGATTTAATATATATATATATATAAAATCCTAAATCTACGAAACCTATACTTTGGCGCCATACCGTCGGCTGTGTATATTACGCGGCAGTTTTATCAAAGAAGCAGAGGCGGCGGGCCGAGGAAAAGTGATTGATTATAACCTTAAAATGGCCATCAAAAATCGGGATACGGTTGTTATCGATGCTTAAAGGGATGGAGACAATAGACAGAAACCACCGCTGGCTTAGGTAAATAAACATAATAAAAATGTATTTAAGTATATTTTAGTTTCTTTATATGTATTTATTGTAAACTCAAATGGAGAGTATAAAATCTGTTGAAAATGTAAAATTAGTATTAAAAATATAAATTATAATAAGACAAGGGCACAGACATCAAGTTTGTGGATGCAAAATTAAATGTAATTATTAAAAAAAAAACTATACTTTTTTGAAATCCTTATTAATTTTCCTAGTTGCTTAAAAGTATTTGATTTGCACCTTCGATAGAAAAAAAAGAGTATTTGCTGCACAAATATATTAATTTGTTCACACTTGTTTCAAACTGTTCGACTTGCATACTTTTTACTAATTTACAACTGGCACAGAGAACGATGTTTTCAAACGGTTGTCCAATATACGTCTCACTTTTTGTTTTACACTTGTATACAAAACTTTTACTTATACAAAATAAACACTAAAGATACAGGCGGAATACTGCATAATATTTTATTACTAGTTCTATTAATAATAATATAAACACGCGCTACAGACTAAAAAATCTATCAAGGTGGACTGTTGGTGGCATGTTTGAATCAAAGGAGGAAAATATTATACTTAAGAAGTAAAAGCGGGACAGAATAACAGATGATTATATAGGAAAGACGAAGAAAAATATATTTTTACAAGCTAGTGCTGGGGGATAATAAAGTAGCCGGCAAACAACTTATTTTTAATTTTACGTTTGAAAAATAACTGAGGGCAGACAAGTGTAGTTTTTTCAAAATCGTGGGTCATACGAGTTGATAGAGCAAATATTGATTTTTCTTATTAAGTCTAGATGGCGCATCTAGGTCTCTAAATGTGAGCATTTTTTGAAAACCACCATGTTGAAGAAACGTTTTGCGGCATTGTCTGTTAAGTTTTGTGCCCTAAAAATATTTGAAGTCGTTTCCAGAAAAATTGCAAGTTCATCCTAATTTAAAGATTAAACATGTGTGCTTTTGGTGTATTTGATTAGACCTTCGCGTGCTTTTTGAACACATGGTGTATAAGATTTGTATCGCACGCGGCGTAAACAAGCACGCGCAGGGTTGGCTAGGCCTTATAATTAACGTTTTATTGAAACAGTTACATTAACCTCCATGTCCTCAATCTGTTGGACAGATGGGTAATTGCAACTATTTTTGCAGTTGCGATCAACCCATCGTATTTGTATGAAAACTGCAAATCACTAGTGACATTCCGTCTCGATATTTCGATAAGTGAGTTTCATTTATCTTTTTAATTGGATAAAACGTTTACCTTGGTATCTGTGGCATGTTTTTTTTTAATAACTCATAACTTACATTTGTTTTTATTTTTATTTTTTTTATTTACAAAACATTTATAATGATTAATATCTGCATAACCTGTATGTCTAAATAAACACACAAGATATATAGATATTAATCGCTTTTTCTTCTTTGCCTAAATGTCAGACTCATCATTTTTGTAATTGTAACCGAAAGTTTGTTTCACGAAGTTTAACCGATAAATAGTGTTTGCCTAATCACAATACTAGCTAGTATGGGAGACAGTTAGTTGCTTTCGCTCCAAAAAAAATGTTAATTAAATTTTCTGGAAATTAAGTTCCATTTCCAGAAGACCGTTTTCAGACAGCAGTTTTGTGAAACTATATATATAGTCTTATTCCTAACGTCTAGTTATGATAACAGCAAGGTCATTTAACTGACAGTTGCATTAACCTCAAGGTGGGGTTAATGTAAATTTTAGTGCTCTTATTCAACAAGAATGTAAATTATTGAAAAACCTAAGCCTGTTTTTAACGTACTATTCAAAACTATTCAACGAAAGCCATGGAATTAAGTAAGTTTATTTAAATAACCTTCCTGATTAAGTAGCTAATGATGGATGGCAGCAAAGTTCCAATTTAATTTTTTTAGTTACAAACTTTCGCGTTTTTTTTTACTTACTTTTGTCTTACTTAAAAACGAGAATTTCTTACTTTTTCTGAACTTCCAGCAAACACAGCGTGCTTATTAAAAACTATAACTATGATTCTATATTATTTGATAGGTAATTTAATATGGATTATTTTATTATTTGCCAGTGTGAGCCTGACTCATTTCGTTTTTAAATAAAACAAAATAAACTGAAAAATGGATCCTTTAGGGGGGCCGTAAGGGGAGGCCGCTGACTGAGTGAAGAAAATCAGCATTGGGTTTTTTTAAGGTTGCGTTTATAGTTGAATCTAACTGAGTTGGTGTATTAGGTCTCTTCAATTTGTTGCAAAAAAATTACAAAAGTTTGTACTTTTTTTTGTGATTCTTCTCTAATCA
Source organism: Aproaerema taeniolella (assembly GCA_949987775.1). Taxonomy (NCBI): domain Eukaryota; kingdom Metazoa; phylum Arthropoda; class Insecta; order Lepidoptera; family Gelechiidae; genus Aproaerema; species Aproaerema taeniolella. The sequence continues at coordinate 13,184,595 of OX465244.1, forward strand.
CTGACTAACTCTATAGCAGTAAATGCATACACAGTACCCTGCCCCCCGCCGACCAACTGCCTCAGACTTGTGCAAAAGGGACAATTGCAGCTTTCCGGTGAAATGCCGAGTTTTATTTCCAAAAATATGAGTTTAGGTGTCAATGGTTTCCTACCCCAAAAACGTAATAAAATCGTACGTTTTTGGTCTCTTTCGATTTGTAAGACCTCGTTTATATACGAGGTCCGTATGTTTTGCTTTTTCCAGAAATTTGCTTAGTTTTTCGACAATCACCTCTTAAATGTTGACAATTTTTTTGACTTTTAGTCTCAAATATCTTTTTTTCTACTAAAAAAATCAAAAAATCAAAACTTACGGACCTAGTTTTTGGTGATCTTGACATTAAACCAAAATTTCACGAAGATCCGTTGATATTTAGGGGGTGGAATTCATTGACGCCATTTGTATGGAAAAAAAATCTGAGACGATCCTCTTAAGCGTGTTGACGGTACTGAACGCGAGAATACTTATTTCAAAAAGAAAATCTGCTCTTTGGAATGCAGGATAGACTTGCTTGAACGAAATTCACGCTCTGCAATGGTGGAGATTAGAAACTTGCCCGTCTCCGAGTCTGAAAATAAACAAACTATCTGCGAGACTGTACGTGCGATTGGTTCCGTGATAAACGAAAATATACAAAGTGATGATTTAAAAAAACGCTTACAGTTTAAAAAGGAAACCAAATCAGGCAACCGCAAGCACAGTTATAGTGGAATTTTCTTCTTCCTCAAAAAAAGAACAGGTCCTCAAGGCAGTAAAAACTTTTACTGCCTTGAGGAAGAACTCGAATTGTCACCTACCGGGACCCACATTGCCGATTTACATATCTGAGTCTCTGTCGGCTAAAGGAAAACACTTATATTATCTAGCCCGCAACCTCACGTAAAACAAAAACTATGATGGCTGCTGGATAAGTTTCGAAAAAATCTACATTAAGAAAAAACCCCTACCTGCATCGAAACCGAAGAAGTCTTAAGTAAATTCCAAAGTAATCAGAAATGACTATTTTTTATCACACTCGCGCTTTGTATAACATTTATTGCTGCAACTTACCTTTTTTTTGCATTTTAATAGCAATGTAAGAACTAATACAATCCAAACTCACTCACAGATATACTCACATAACACAGACATACTCATTCGACCACGACAAATGTAAATTTTCATTTTAATACGCTTACAAATACTCTCAATATTACATTATTATAAGATTCATAACCATAACACACATACACACCCATGCAGTCGCAACTATTTTCCCTATCGGGGTAGACAAAGCATCAAAATACACAAAATAATTTCAATTCCACTCGCATTCATTCTTTTTCACAATGGATCAGCTGACGTCTTGTTGTATAATATTTCATATCAGATCAGGCAGAGCTTATCTTTAAAAAAGTTAAGTTTGACCCAGACAAGCCCTCTAAGTCACGTATTGAATCACCTGTATTGCACAGCACCCATCAGAGTTGGCAGAGCATTCTATTTGATAAAACAAATCATTACATCGCTAGTGTGTAACACCTAACCCGACAAATTGACTATAGTTTCCTTTCACTTAATTTCTTCTCTAGCTTTCACCCACAATACATTATTTCAAAATTCAATAATATAGGAATACTTAATATAAACTCCGACTTGGATAATGTATCCATTGCTAACGCAACTCCCTGCATAATAGAAGACTGTTTGAAGCTGTCTAGGACCCATAAAAACTCACTTAAACTTCTCAATCAGAATATAAGAAGTGTAAACCATAATTTAAATAGCTTACTCTCACTAATTACTAGAAGTAAAACAATGTGGGATTTAAAAATATTGACTGAATGTTGGCTTCTAAAATCTCCCCCATTCCCACAATACATGGATACGATTATTTCTCTTCTTCCATGCACAGAACTCAGAACGAAGGCGTTATTATTTATCGAAATCAGCTTCCTGTTTCTGTAGTGAAACCTAAGTTGCAGGACGCTAATTGCTTAGTCTTAACCCTAGTTAGGGATATCATCATTATTGCCATAATATCGCCCACGTGCCATTCATAATGTCTACCCTTTTTTAGAATCCCTTATTATCTTCTCTGCCGTTACGCTTCCTTTAAAAATGTTATAGTTACGGGCGATATAAATATTGATATCTCTGATAATAGTCATGACGCACGTTCGACCGATTATCTTACTATGTTTGCCTTCCATGGTTTACTCTCAGCACATACAATACCGACTCGTGACCTCTCTTGTTTAGACCACCTACTACTAAAAACTAAATACTCGGCTTACTGTTATGTAGCACATGCATCGGTTACGGACCACGACAAAGTTTTATTTTACTTGAACTCCACTAATCTAATCTAATCTAAGCTGTATTAAAAGCTCCTAACAGCAAATCTGTCAAAATCTTGGACTTCAACAAAATAGAACAGGACTTAAGAAAATTGGATTTTACCCCCATGGCACTTGTGCGGGATGTCGATGTTGCAACCGAATACTTTATATCATCTCTTAATCGTTCCATTGTGACCAATTCTTATTTTAAAATGATTCCTTGCCGTAACCGAGTGAGAAAGCCCTGGATGACGACGGGTCTTCTCAGGTGTCTACGGAACCGTGATAGTCTGCACCTGAAACTGAAAGCCTCGCCTAAAAATGAAATTACTAAGACGACCTACAACCGTTATAGGAATTATTGTTCTTTGGCGATTCGTACTGCTAAAAATAATTATGACAGATCTTTAATCAACAAAGCCCAAAATAATAATAAAAAGCTATGGGAAGCAATAAAGTCAATTACTTATACTACTAAGAAAAACTCCTCTGCTTCGGATTTGCTAGACCCTGGGGACCCAGTATCTTCCATTAATAATGTAAATACCTTTTTTGGCAAAAAGGTATTTAAATATGGCAAGACATCTCCTAAAACTTTGGTCCTTTTAGGCACTGACGAGTCTGAGGTCGAGAGAGTTATAATAAATCTCCGAAATGACTGTGCAGTGGGAGTGGACAATATCTCAACATCATTCATTGAGCGCTTTAATAATATACTTGTTCCACCAATTACTCTTATCTGTAATCTTGCTTTGGAAACAGGAGTATTCCCGGACGCTTTTAAACTTGTCGAGATACGTCCTATTCATAAGGGCGGGAGTAGGGACAGTGTTAATAATTATAGGCCTATATCTATCTTACCCGCACTATCCAAGATACTCGAGAGGCTAATAAACAATGGATTGGTCAAGTTCCTAGAAACAAATAAACTTCTTTCTAAACATCAATATGGATTCCGATCTGATATTTCAACAAGTGACGCCGTCCTGGACTTGACCAATAATGTCATTACGCATCTAAACAATAAATTGAAGGTAATTGTCATATTTCTAGACTTAGCCAAGGCATTTGACACCGTCTCTATTCCCACCATTATTATTAAATTAGAGCGCATCGGGGTGACAGGCACATAGCACTCTTGACTAGAAAGTTACCTTTCACACAGACGTCAATGCGTGAGAATCGTGGATCGAGTCAGTGACGAACTGAAAATAACTTATGGAATGCCCCAGGGCAGCACAATTGGTCCGACATTATTCCTGACTTACATCAACGACCTCTGTGAAATAATTATTCAAAACGGCTCAGTCTTCACTTACGCCGACGATACTGCCCTGGTTTTTCATGGCGAGACGTGGGATGCAGCCTTTGCCAATGCTCAGCGTGGTTTCTCCACGGTTAGTGAATGGTTAGCAACCAATTTACTTACCCTAAACATTGACATAACTAAATACGTTACTTTCTCGATTAATAGCGCTGGTCAACCAAATGACAACTTAGCTATTTAAAAGCCCACTCCTGCCACATGCCTGACATCACTAACTGCGACTGTCCTACTTTCTACAGGTCTGCACAGGTTAAATACCTTGGCGTTGACATCGACCACCATCTTACCTTTCGCCCTCATATTGACGCGCTTTCTGCTAGACTAAGTAAACTGATTTTCATTTTCAAGAACCTACGCCATTTCACAGCGATAAGGGTTATTATATTTGTCTATTTGGCTCTTGCGCAATCTGTGTTATTGCATTGTATTGTCGCTAGGGGAGGTGCAATGAAAACACATATGATCAAGCTTGAGAGAGCCCAGAGAGCTTTATTAAAGGTAGGATGGCGCCTGCCGTACTTATTTCCTACTAAGGACCTCTACATGACCTGCCAGGTCTTAACAGTCCGCCAAATATTTATTTTGATGATAACTCAAATAACTCACTCCCGCACTACGTATGACCCCCAACATTTCAACCACAAACGTCGTAAATATGCTGTCTGTTCCTCTCTTTCCGTAAACTCAAGTCTTGCTCAAAATTATTATTACTTTCTCAGCGGGTTTATTTATAACAAAGTGAATAAAGCTTTGAACATAATATCCGTTGTGCAAAACTGAATGTAAACGCAAACTTACAAAATGGATACTTAACTTAGACTACTCCAACACAGAATAAATTCTCTTAATTGTAAAATAAAACTCAAATTATTTGTCTGTATGAATCTTTAACAGCTATGGCCCACTATCACAACTTACACCCACTAACGCGCATATTCACACACCCTCAAACACATACACACACACACACACTACACATACACATACTCACACACTCGCCTACACACACATACGCGTCCACATTATTTTAATTGTTAAGATGTTGTTTTTCTCTCTGTACTATTTACTGTACCATCACGTTCAGCTAGTACTAGAAAGAGGGTGGGACCTGGTGACTCCGTAACACAGGTTCTCCTAGTATGGACACCAGCTCTCACAAAAAAAAACTATTTATTATTACCCGACTGCGCGCTGCAAAGGAGGGTAATGTGTTTATCAGCCTATGTATGTATGTATGTATGTTTGTACCTTTGTGGCACTTTTTAGACCAAACGCGTAGGCAGATTTTGATGAATGATACGTCGTTGGATTTGTCATAACGGCGCAAATGTCATTGATAGTTTAAAAAATTGAAAAAATCTAAATGGTCGATTTGGGATGCCATAATATGATAAAGAAAAAATAAAAATCGACGAACTATATCAAATATCGTTGAATAGATATTTTAAATCATTTTTAGGTTTCTTATATCGATTTTCAATCAGAATTACCGTTTAGGATCTATGATGATTTAAAGTTGGTTAGTAACAATTTTTCACTTAAACGTAGGCAAGTCGAAAAGTGTTAAATTTTTATGCAAGTGAGATATTTAATATACAATTATACAGCTAATTCAATGAAGAGATTAATAAACAAATATAAATATCTGACCCTAATTAAAAAGTGTAAAATAAAATAAATTAATTTAAAAGTAAAAAAACCCAACTGCGTAATAAAAACTGAAAAGAAAAAAACAAGTCCATGAGGTTTACCATGATCGCTTAGCGCGATCCAATTTTGGACCTAAACAAGTCTACAACGCTTATTCGTACCATAATGGCTTATAAGCGATTCAATTTTGGCGCTGTTGCGATTTAAAGGCAGACCAGCGACAATTTACTTACCATTTAAAATGGACCATAGACAATCAAGCAGTTCAAAAGCAACGCCATCATGGTACCATTTTAAAAAAACATTCCAATTGCGAAGCAGTTCAAAGTTGGATCCTAAACAGAAATGCTTTTAAACGATCGTGGTAGGTACCCAGTAGTCGAGACTTTTGTTCTTGAATATTATTGAATAACATAACGATTTTAACAGTCGGGACCCAAAAAAATCCGGCTTCCTAATAATGGGTCCCGATTGTTAAAATCGTTATGTTATTCAATAATATTCAATAACAAAAGTCTCGACTACTGGACTTACTTGTTTTTTTCTTTTCAGTTTTTATTACGCAGTCGGGTTTTTTTATTTTTAAAATTTATTTATTTATTTATAATGCGGAAAGTATGTACATCATGACTTGCAATTTCTAATAATAAGCATATTGACTATAACACTAATATTCTCAAAAAAAATTGCCTGACCCGTTTTTTACAACTCATCATTGTTTCTATCTCTTTCTATTACCTGTTCAACATTTAGCAATTATTTGGAGAACAATGGCTAAGTTCCTTATCAGCGAATATGACGAAAAGTATTTAACTGTCTCTTTCTAGCTCATATAATTTTTCATAAGCGTAGTGTAATCGAGATAGCTGTGACGTCATAACATGGAGTGCTTTTCTGTTCAAACTGAACCTACGAAACAAACTAAAATAATGTTTTTCCTTTACTTTAGAACAAATATTTATAACTAGCTGATGCCCGCAACTTCGTCTGCGTGTTGTATGTAATTTTATAATAATAATAATAAAATCATTTATTATCAGGCATCTAAGGCCCATAGATAAATACCTTACAGACTATATATACCTTACAGACTTTATAGACCGAATTTGAACACTGACACAACTACAGATACATGAATTGCCGTTTTTTTTTATTAAAAGCAACAATTTTGTTCATATTTTCGTTTATTGATAACTAAGGAACAGCAATTTCTAAAAATATTTTTTACTTGAAAATTTGGCTAACTATGTCATATTAGGTTGGTACTTAATACATTACTTTGGGTCTGAAAACAAAGCTCAAACATAGTTGTTTCCTGTATCGCTTATATTTTCTATACCATTGTTACACTTGCTGCTTTTGATAGATTAAGGTCCGTATTACAGAACGCGACTCAGACTCTAATCTATACTTAAGTAGCAGTCGTTTTTGTTATTTTAATAGTGAGAGAGATAGGCCCGTATTAATAAACTAATCTCAGCTTTGAGCGTGACCTCAAGATCGTGCTCAAGTCTCTGTTTTTATTAATAAATTGGACTTGAGTCCCTAACCTCAAACTCAATCTCAGTTGAGAGTTGTCAAAAAACGTACATATTAATAAATCAAACTCGGCCCTTAAGACGAACCTCAAGTGCGTATTTGGAGTTGCTAAAGTCAAGTGCGGTTCGACCACGACTTGAGCAGCTGTTTCCACCCAGAATAAAAATTATTTTGAAGTGAAAACATGTCAATAAACGAAGTCATTGCTGATATCGAATATTATAACGATATAGTTTGGCCTAGGCGGATTCGTTTGCCTAAGCGGTATATCAGAGATGCCAGTAATCCATTTGAAGACCGTGATTTTAAGAAAAAATACAGGTTTCAGCAAGAATCTGTTTTCTTTATTGTGTCTCTCATAAAAAACGATCTCCAAAAACAAGATAACAGAGGCCTACCGATTGCTCCTGAAATAGCTGTTATACTGACGTTGAGGTTTTATGCTACGGCCTCATTTCAGGTAAGTAAAGAATCATATATAATCATGACAATATTTTATGTGAGATACATAACCTAATCCTTATACTATTTGTTATTTCAGACTGTGTGCAGCGACTTGTTAATGGTATCACAACCAACTGCGTCGAATATCATTACCAAAGTGTCTGAACTATTAGCCAAACTCATCCGGCAAAATATCAAGTTTCCTCAAGGAGCTGAAGCTTTGGCAAACAGGGAAATGTTCCAAGAAATGGGGAGACATGGACGCTGGCCTGGTCTATCAGGAATAGATGGTGCTATAGATTGTACCAATGTAAAGATAGTGTCCACTCCTAAATGCCAACATCATGAGGCATATCGTAACAGAAAATCTTACTTTTCTATTAATGTTCAGGTAAGTACTTATCTATGTGGGTAACATGTAGATGATTATATAACTTGATGACATAATCACCTAAAAATGAATTAATTTACAGGCAATCGTTGGCCCAAGAATGGAATTTTTGGATATTGTGGCCAGATGGGCAGGTAGCATGCACGATTCAAGAATTTTTCAAATGTCTTCTGTGTACATGAAATACATGCAAAACATTTTAACTGGCAGACTAGTGGGTGACCCTGCTTATCCTACTTTAACATTTATGTTAACCCCTGTAAGGCCTACCCCAGAAGATGCGCCAACAGTACGTTACAACAGAGCACAAATTAAAACCCGTAATATTGTAGAGAGAACATTTGGCGTCTGGAAAAGACGATTCCCATGTCTACAAAGGGGTTTGGGAAACAAGCTGACTACGGTGAGCAATATTATAGTAGCTTGTGCAGTGCTTCACAACCTCTCTATTCACCTTAATGATGTTATAGAAGACACTGACGAGCCTGCACCTACAGAAGAGGAAGCAAATACAGACCACATGAATGAATTACCTGATACTGAATCTGGTTTCATACTTAGAAATTCAATTATTGCAAATTATTTTATATAGTTATCAATAATATTAATATACTTAAATCATAATTTTCCGTTAGAGTAAATAGCTATGTAGGTATTTAGAAAAATAAAAGACAGTTATTAAGAAATGTATGCTTTTAATTCTTATACCTATATTAATTCTTATTATAAACCTTCGTCAAAGTTGACCTGGAACAAAAATTGTTTATCAAGTTAGTTACACATCAATCATTTACATCCTACTAAAATATAAATGTGAAAGTTTGTAAGAATGGATGTGTGGATGTTTGTTCCTCTCACGCAAAAACTACTGGACAGATTTTGATGAAACTGCAGTAATATAGCTTAGACATCAGAATAACACATAAGCTACATAACATTCACAAATTCCCACGGGAACGAAATCCCGGGCGGAAAAGCTAGTTATAATATAAGTATCGGCATGTACTGACTGACACTGCTGTTTTATTATATGTAAAATAGTATGATTGAATACATATATTCATAGGAATGTGTCATCATTATAGACCTTATCTGTCTACTTAAGACAACTTAAACGACGACCACGATTTATATGTAGGGTCATTATAAAAATGGAAATTGAGAATTACCTGATTTATGTTGGTTGAGTATAAATTGAGCCAACTCGGCTTTGGCTCGAGCCTCCTCAGCTTTGGCTTGAGCCTCCTCCGTTTTGGCTCGAGCCTCCTTTAATTGTTCTAGGAACAATTCTTTTTGAAGTTGATGTATTTCATCCAGGCGCTGCTGCCTGTCTTCATATTCTTTTCTAAGAACATCGACAGTTCCTCGAATGGCAGCAGATCTGTGTGGTGGCGGTGGTGGAGGTGTGAGCGTCTGGGGTGGGCGTGGCGGTGGTGTCGGCGTCTGGGGTGGGCGTGGTGGTGGTGTCGGCGTCTGGGGTGGGCGTGGTGGTGGTGTTGGAGTCTGGAGAGGACGTGGTGGTGGTGGTGGTGTTGGAGTCTGGAGAGGACGTGGTGGTGGTGCTGTCGGCATCTGGAGTGGACGTGGTGGTTGAATTGGGGGAGTCTGGGATGATGGTAATAAAACCACAAACGGAGCAGTTGAGGTGGATGGTGTTGGGTCAGGATCAGGAACTGGAGGATTAACATCGTTTGGAGACTCGAGCACCGTTGAATACTCTGCAAATAATTTTATTTATTTAATAAGGTACATCAACAGACTATGACTTCTGGCATGTCTGCCAATTGCAGATGTACACAGCATTCTTTGTGATGCAACTAATAAACTAAACATAAAATAATAAGTGGACTAAAAACTTTTTTTTTGCGTGTAAGAGCAACAAACATCCATACATCCTCACAAACTCTCGTTTTTATAATATTAAGTGGGATAGGTAGCACTTCACAGGATGTAACTGCATAAGTTTTATCAATTTGCCTGTACAAAACTAATATCATTTGTTAATTGTTAATCTTATTTTCCCCTGTTTCCTATTTCCCTTATATCCCATATGGGCTCGGACAACCTGTACAAAACTAATTATAACCATTACTATTTACAAGCAAGAAATGAATATGAAAAGTGTATTTATACTGCTAACCATACCTAATTCTGTAGTGTCGCTATCCATCGCATTTTCAACACCAACAATTAGGGCCGACGTTATTTGGCTCACATCAGGGTCAATGTCAGCATCCTCTATGGCAGGACCTCCTCCTGTGGCGAACCGATGCTGCCTTTGAAAGAAAAAAAAAACATTAATTTTTCTATCAATCACAAATATAGAAACAAAAATTATAATTAAAATATAAAATTAAAAGACAGAAAAAAGGGATAAGTACCTTTCTTTGGTTAAGGCATCCCTTTGCCACTGCTTGAGGTTCTGCCACAGCTTGCGGAGTTGTTGATGCTTCACCTTAAAAATATAAATATTAAATTCATATTTTTATAATTATTGATTTCATTCATTTACTAGATCAGGGTTTCTCAAAGTGTCATCCAAGGTCCCCGATGTGCAAGGGGTCCACAGTAGCTCAGTAAACTTTCAATATTTACTAACTGATTTGATTTTATATGATTTGATTAATAAATTATTAGAAATTGTGCAATGAAGTCATGCATTGCCTGTTTGACCGTATTATGCAATAAAAGTATAAAGTTTGTTTTTTTCCTATACTGTGACATTTTGTAACAGGGGTCCATGGGTTTTCATGAACTCTGTAATTGGTCCGTGATTGCAAAAAGTGAGATATTAAAATTAAAAGCTCAGAATAGGTAGGTACTTGAAATTTACTCAATATGTTTTAGTACAACTTCCAAAAATCACACACACACTGAGCACCCCCAGACGCTAAACACTTGACGCCGTACGTTTTTTTGCACATTCAATAATAATAATATGTCAGATACATATTGTCTTTAAAATTGCTATATTTAAGAAACCCTGCACTAGACTTTATAGCTAAGGTAAGACCTCTCTTTCTATTTATGTCCATGGCATTAAAAAAATGTGTGAACTTACGTGTTGCGAAGTCAGGGGGCTGGCGTTAAATTCCCGGGTTATGGCTTCCCACGCTTCATTTTTTTGGCGAAGCGTGGCCCCGTCCGTCTGTTTGCTCTCCACAACGCCGCTATATTTTTTTAATATTCCTAGTAGGAGTTTCTTTTCCATAGGGGAAAACACAAATTTTTGCCGTTTATCCATGTTTAATTCACAAAACGACAGTGATGACGTACATATTTGCCTCTGCAAGGGCTTCTCAAAAACAATAGTTAATCAATTACCTATCCAATCATTGATGTTATTAATATCCTACTTATTATTATAATCATCTTTCAAATTGCTGTAGTCTGCATCAGATTTATGATCTGAATCTGGTTTGTTAAGCTCTAAGGCGGATACGTGAATCCGCGGCATCACTGGATTCGCTACTAAAATAGTTTGGATTTTTATTTTGATTGTTACTTATAGCTGGTATAGGAATGAGCCTATATCTATCCTAACCTAAAACCTCGGCTACGTAGTAGGGCCCAAGACTAGTTTCTTACTTTGCCCGTTTTTAAACTATGTCCCCTGTAACATATCTTCGCACCGATTTCCTGCCATGATGCTCCTTAAAAGAATAGTGCCATTGAAATTGGATTTAATATTAGCCTATGCAGTAGTCCTAACTAACAGCTAAAGAAGATTCGACACTAGATTCTATATCGAAGGCGAGCAATTCCTTGCCGACATCAACGAACTTTAGTTTAGTGGAGTCCTTATAGAAAACTATAGCGCCTGTTCTGTGTAAGATTGACCTATTAACACAGGTTTGTCCAGAAAACTATCAACTACCACCTTGCTGGGCACAGCACAGCAACCCCAACATCGTCTACGCTGAGAACTAGCTGCAACCCTCCGGTCACCTAAATTATACTATTGTCGAATCCTTTTAAGAGAGACTTAAACGTTATCATGAGTCAAACTTGAAGATTGCACTACAGATAGTGTCACAATTTGCTCCCTAATTCTATAAAGGTCTCGAAAGAATTGTTGTTTATTATGACATTATTTTTACGAATTCAGATGCTCGGTTAGTCTTCTTCCGAGTTAGTAGCGCTAGTGACGAACAATGCTTTCTGGACAATTGCCTTTTTCAGTTCTGTCTAAATTTTTACAATTTTCTGCTCAGTGACTAAGATAGTTACATTAAGTACACTTCAACAGTGGTTATCAGCAACAGAAAATTGTGATATTTTGCTTTAATTGAAACTTGCTTAGTATCTGGCTTGTTATTTTTGGAGTGGTTATTGTTCGTACTATCAGTTTTAGTTTCAGCCTGATTCCGATTACCATGTTGGTAGGGTAGGAATACCTATTGCTCATTAAGTATAGCAACAATTGATCAGGTTCAGTACACTGCAACGCCAGGACTGCAGATCGAAGAGTTCTATCACTAACCCACTGTATCAAATACTCTAACGCTCGCTTGCCTACTATGTCACATTGGTTGAGTTATGTTATATGGTGGAAATATAGGAAATCTAAACGACTAACAGAAAAACTTATTCCAAATTTACTCTAAAAATTACTACCATATAATAAAATTAACGCTAAAGGCTCAAAATAACTACCTACATTAAAAACTCAAAAACAAATCGAAATCAACTTGGATTATTATAAATAAACAATAAAAAATCAACTAAAAGAGAATAAAGATAAATTAATAGTAAATGGTCGTACATAACTCCACATATATGGCGCAGCGAATAATGACAAATATAATTTTGGTTATGTGTCATCTAAATCTTTCTTTCTAAGTCCAACTGACCCAAAAGAAGTATGTCACGTTATTCAAAATCTGAATAAGAACAGCACCGGGTTTGAAGATATCTCTACAAAAGTAATTAAATTTGTTAGTTTCTTAATCTTGCTTATTGTATCCCATATTGTAAAACTCTGCTTTAATGGAGGTGTGTTCCTCTCAAAGTTACAAATAAGCATTATAAAACCACTTTATAAAGATAACAGTCTATTTGAAATTAAGAAATATAGGCCTATTGCTCTTAACCTACTGTTTTCTAAGGTTTTTGAAAAAATGGATTATTAGTGGACTTTATAATTATTTTGAATTTAATAGTTTACTAGCGGAGGGGCAAACGGAATTTCAGAAAAATAAATTAATTGACATAGCAATAAGTATACTATTTTTTTTTTTACAGATTGTTTATGGAAATATTGAAAATAAGCCACCCGCTTACGGACTGTCTAAGGACATGACCAAAGCTTTCGATTTTGTCCAAAATAAAATTCTACTTTTTAAACTAGAGTCATAAGGCATACGGGGAAATACACTAATACTTCTACAGTCATACCTTAGTAGTAGAATGCAGATAACTGGGATAGACAGTAAGTTGTATGGCTATTCACTTAAAGTTGTCAGATTCGGTGTACCACCGGGCAGTGACCCCGGGCCTTTACTTTATTAAATAAACGATATAGTGTGTAACATAAACAATCATATTACTCTGCATGCGGATGACTGTACTGTGGTTTGCTTCGAAGATAGTGAAACACAGGCAATCCTAATATCAATAACTAAAGCAAAAGTTATGAGCTTTAAGCAACGTAAATTACAACCTCAAATCGACGTCTAATTTAAAAGCGTAGATATGGGACAACTGAACAAATGAATTTTCTGGGAACACGCATTGACTCTAATTTATTGTGGCAAACACATATAGAGTTTGTCTGTAGGAAAATCAGTCAACTCTCATACGCACTACCGAAATTAGTTAAAAGTCGTTGACAAGGAGGCTGTTCTTACCGCATATTATGGATTGGTCGTCTCAAGGCTACGATACGGTATAATTTCTGGGCAAATGGTACAAAGTGGGAACATGTATTTGTACTACAAAAGATGTATACGTGTAATAACCGGCATCTAAATAATTGAAAGTCGTGGGCCCCAATTTAAAAAGCTTAAACTCATGACTTACGTTCCCTTACGTATATGAATCCTCCCTTTTCGTAACAAGTCTTTAAATAAATTTTCTTTTAATCAGCGAGCATGTCGTTGTGAATGTTGTTTATACCAGCACAGAAAACAAACTTAAGCAGTAAAAGTGTAATCGCAATGTCACCCAGGATTTACAATAAACTCCTAGCAAGTACTCATATTAGAGCGCACAAAGATTTATTCATATTTTAAATGAATATTTTAACGACTCTACATAACACATACCTGGGTTCATACACAATTTATTTTCTCGGTAGACGGTAACATGCGGTGTTAATATAAAAATGAGACCACGTATTTTATTTATTTTACAATTTTAAAAGGGATAAATTATTCAAATAATGTAATAGATTAATATTTTGTTATTATGATGATTTTACCTAATATGTTGACATGAGAAGATTCGTTGTTATTAATTTAATAAATTTTTATTTAGTCAAATTAGAACGTATAAATTTTCAACTATTTTAGGATTTCATAATATATTACTATTTCTGTATGGCTGTGTATGCCATTGTTAGGCCACTGCAAACTCCAAAATTGTAACATCTATCATTTTACCTGTGTATCACAATAAAGTTAATTTGATTTGATTTTTGCAAAAGTAAATCTCTATAGGCTCATCAAATCAGACTTTTTCTTTTGATCATATCCTCTAAAGTCTGTCCATAATTCTGTTCGAAGGAGAATGGATTTAAAAAAACTTATCTTGCCATTCCTTTTAACTAAATAATGCTGAATTCAACCCTTCGTTCCAGGTATTGGGTAACCCTTGGAGTTGCAAAGCAAAGTGGGTAGTTGTTCGTCAATCCCATCCATAAACAGAGGCGCACTAATTTATCTCTTTTTTTTTACCAGATATCAATTCGCAGATTGTTTTGAGGGGACAAAATTAGGTACAATATTATTTGATAAATTTTTGAGGTCAATCGTACATCCTCAGGTTGGGATGTGAAATTATATTTTAAACTAATGAATATCTCGAGTAAGTCTTTCTAAGTAAAAGAAGGGCTACGTGACCTTGTATGTATCCTGCGTCGTTGCGGCGGCGGTGCTCAGCTATCGCACACGCTGACGCATGCTGGTGGTCACGTCGGCTGGCACCCCGCAGTGGACCGACGCGCTGCGGCGCTCGCTGTGGCGGCTCGTTCTTTTCATCCGGAAATTCCGGCATTCGCGTCGCGCAGTTAACCGATGTTGCTCCTCAGCGTGGCGAAGCTTGTCTCGTTGGGCCTCGAGCTGCTTCACACGCTCGTGGTTCTCCTTGAGGGCAGACTCGAAGTGGACCGGGCTTCGGCTTCTATCCCTCGATGGCTGTGGGAAGCTGTGCCACGTCTGGAGCTGCGACTCGGTGTCATCAGCCTCCGCTCATCAGGAGGTCCACTCGGTCGATCGTCCATAATCTGCCAACTCACAAACAATTTTCATGTAACTTAGCGGTACTATAAAACATAAAATAAGTAATTGAACATATATTATATACAGGTGGCAAATTATATTCAAATGGAAAGCGATTTGGTACGAAATTTATGGCAAGTTATCAGTTTTCTTTATTTTCACAGCACAGTAACTAATGCTTGTATAAAATGTGAAATATCTCTGAAACGGTAGGTCGTAGACCAAAACTAACGAAATTTTCACCCCCTTTAGAATACCCCCATAACACGAACTAGCCTTACACATAGTTCCCATACAACACCATAAAATCACCATGGACCACATTTCGTTCGAATTGAGAGTAAAAGAAAAAGTATTCAATCGACAATAGCCAGGATCGACAGCTATCACAGTCACGCCTGCGATAGGTACTTTGGTCACCCATCACATGCCCACTGCTTAACTTTACTGATCGGTTCAGACCATGGAGTTCCTTCAGGCAAAGAGTGTTTAAAACATAATTGGGCGTGTTACTTACGTTTTGAAACGCTGTCCTTTGCACTTCTGATTTAAGCGAGTTGACACCCTGGATGCTTCCAAATTTAAAACTGCCGTAGAACTTGGTAAAATATAATTTATTTATTTGATAGCAAACTATTTACAGAACAATTATTAATTAATTAGTTAATAAGATGCTACACTTTACTAGGTCTAACTCCTATGACTCCCGCGTAAAGAATGATGCAAAAATGGCCACCTCTCGAATTTCATATTAAACATTTTAGCGGTAAAATGACGAGCTCTGATTGGTTTAAGTCTCCTGTGGCGTCAGCCAATAATCTTCTTGTTCATAATGTTGGAGGGAAAATAACGGGTTCCTATTGGCTACCGAAAAAAAAGCGCCAACCAATCGCACCCAAACAAGATGGCAGTCCTGAACGGAGTCGCCATTTCATAAAAAACAAAATGTTTAAAACTTTAAAAATTACTAACCCTAACAATTGTCACCTTATTCTCAGGAATTTCTTTACTTATCTCGATAGTTTGAGATTTCGTTGTCAGATGTTCAAGTTTTTCTTGTAATTCCGCTACCGTCGATGTCTTCACGCAGTCACACTGAATCCGGTGAACGTCTAATTTCACTGCCAAAATAGTTTTCAGCAGAGAGGTCACATCTACGTAGTCAAATGTGACCGGGGGGAGTCGGTGCAGATTCTTAGCCACGAAGATGGGAGCGTATCAGGTTCCTTTTCTTTATATATCTTAATGATATCTTGAAGGCACCTTCTACTTTTTTCGTCGCCTCTTCTCGTCGTTGTGATGTTCAGGGATTTACACAGGATACTCCGCGCCTCTTCGATCACAGTTTTGTTGAAGTTAGACTTACAAATTTTAGCAAACTAATTTCATCCATTACATCGATTTTACATCGTACGAAGCACAGTAGTTCATTAATAATAATGCGATCACAGTGATTTGTCATATTTACGATTAGGTAATAACTATGGGATTATATTATTTGTAATAAAATTCGTTAACACCGTTTGAAACTGACGGTTAAAATATTGTAAGCATCGCATTATGCGAGTCCACTACCGTTCGCACCGAGTGCGCGCGAGCAACTGACCTCTTGGCTGCGACACATACTTGTACAATACATGAAACCATATATATTCTATACACCCCACATAATTCAACACTACTCAACTTTATCTTTTCTTGGTTCTACAAAGATAAATAATTCAACACTACTCAACTTTCGGTTTAAAGACATTTATTTCCCATTAAAGACAAAAATACAGTGTCACTCACATGAGAAACAGGTATTTGTTTTAAATTTATCGAGTTCATCCGCACAGAGATACACAAATTAAACATTTTAGCAATAAGTACACAATTACTTCAGGTTTCCTGAACTTGTTAACCATCCCTTCGAATAAAATCAGTCATGTATTAAGAACATACTGGGCAAGTTTTCGCTTAAAAACTTTATCTTTTCTTAAGTTGCCCCTACTCGATCATACAGCATGATCATGCATTACTTTAGTTTAGAAAAATACAACATAAACAAATTTATTTGCTGCTCAATAACATGGTTTTCATATATTTTTGTAAGCACGGAGGCAAAAATACTGCAAAATACATAATATATTTTTCTAATAAAAATAATGCATGATCATGCTACATGATCATCTAAGGGCAACTTTATATTTACCCTTTGCAAGTATTTGGTCTATGTTTAATTCGGGCACACAGACAGATTTTTTTAACTTAAGGTCGCTTGACCACAATTTAAGAATCAGCATTCCTCCCTGAATTAAAAATGTACTATAAAATGAAGTATCAAAATAAAAGAAAAATGAGAATAAAATAAATACTTAGTTGGCAAATGCATTTCTACCTGCGGTAGAATCTACCTGTGGTGCACTTATGCCGGCTGCCTATTGAGGTGCACATATGGGGGCTGCCTATGGGATTTAGAATAATTTTCGATTTTTATTGAAAAATTGCACGCCTTTTATAGTGCGTTGGAGTGAACTTATGGGCTAACCAGGAATGGTTTTCAAGTAGAAATTTATAAAAACTGAGAGTTCAAAAATTAAAAAAAAAACTTTACCCGTGAATATTGTCAATAAAATCATTTTCAGCGATTTTGCGATAAGCAATTTACTTTCAAACAAAAACTTGATTATCATCGAGCACAATACATTCTAGTATTAAAATACACTCAAATGTTCTGATTAAAATATGCTGTTAGTGTAAACCTAAAAAGTTGCTAAACATGGTCACCAAATTATATAAGTAAGCATCTAATTCAGTATCTTCACGCTCTCGCAACCATCACACACAAACTTATAAAACCTTGATATCTATTGAAAACACTAGCATTGAGGTAAAAACATTTAGCCACACCTCTGCAGTCATTTCGTCACGCTGAAGGGCTCGGCTTTGCGTAGTTGACGTCAGCGGCCTATAGGTTCGTTGTACATTGTCTTTGTTCATTACAAAATTATATTTTTCCGTGTACACTAAGTTACATAACAAAGCATGCATATTTATGTTAGCAAATTTAAATAACAAGATTTAAAGAGCACTCACACACGCGCGATATGCAAAAGATCACCCAATAAACCAAGAGACATAGTTAAGAAAAACTAGACGGAATAGCAGCTGCGTTCGTTGGCAACAAAACAACTATATATTATCAGTTCGCCATGACCTAGCACATGTTGACCAAGGTCATGTTCGCGATTCCGTTCTTATCTAGGTGTGAGTGAAATACTTGTGTTAGGTTTAATTATTTTCTGGTATTTTTAACGTGATTAATATGGCAACACGGGACGACGGAGTTGTCAAACGGGTGGATTGACTCGCTCTCTGGTCTGGAGGCGGTCGCACGGTATAGACGTGTGCAGCGTGTTTACAGATAAGTGTCTCTTCGTGATTATTATTTTAGAACAATAAAAAGTGTAAGGAATCGGATTGCGGTGTTTTACTGGTCTACTACATATCAGAAGTGGTAAGTACCTGCGATCTTTCATCTCAAATTGATAGTTAACCACAAAAGGTTTGCTCAAAGATCAAACCACGTGTGCGTCAATGTCAATGTGTTTGGCAAATGTTGCGTTCAGCTATCCATGTGAGTATGTATGCATTGATGGTGTTATATATGTCGGCGCGAGACGTTCTTAAGTGCGTAGCGGTCGGTAGACGCATAGGCGACCCGCATTCCTACTTAATGTTTACATTAACAGCATTAACGTTGATTGTGATTTGGAAACAAGAGAAATCTTTGTATGTAGAAACGGGACAGTGTATTATTAGTTGCACCGTCGAACGTAGGCGTGGGTCGGAGTGGTGAATGAAATTTGACATTATGTTCTTTGTTCTGAACTCTGGCTTGTGAGTCGAACGGCCACTCGGGGTCCAACTATTGAGATCGTCTCATGAGCAATAGGTGACCACATAAAAAAACAAAAAAAAACAAACAAGGTCAGGTCACTTAAGGTCAACTATTGTGATCATCAAATGAGGTGTGGGGCTGTTAAAAGGGTTTTGAAAATGTTGTTATTTTTTCGCTAGGACGCACCGTTTTTGAGATAATAGCACTTTTACATATTTTTCTTATAGTTTGATCTATAGATTACTTTGTATATTTCAGACATAATGGAACGCAGTGGACGTTCAGATTCACGGCAGAGGCGCTTGAATACGCCTCCATAGCGTAGCAGATCTGCCATGCCACGACATCGAGATGGCGTATCCGGACATGGTGAAGAAAACAACATGCGTGGTCGTGGCGATCGCGAGCGTGTTCGCAGTAGAAGTCGAATAAGTCGGAGCCGGTCTCGTATTCGTCACACGCCCAGTCAGGATCAACACGTTAGTCGAAGCAGAAGCCGTCAACGCAACAGGAGCCGACGACGACGTGAGAGGAGCGCTAGCTTGAGAGAACGCGAAGAACAATTGAGGCGCGAACGAGAACGGCTGCGCTTGGCAGAAGATGACATTCGCCGTGAACGTGGTCAACTACGAGAAACAAAAGAGAAGTCGTGTCGACAAGGTGAGTTTGAATGTACACACGATGACTTGCCGGCTGATAAAACAAGACGGTCACGTACTCCTGTGATGTCTCTAAAGGACGTGATGCATTTATTAAACGCGGCTAAAGCCAAAACCCAACCGTCAACGGAGAGTGACACTCATTAACATAACGTAAATCACAAAAATATTCTTCCCGATTTTGACCCCTCAAAGAAAGGCCAACGTATAGATGTGTGGCTTAAAAAGGTGAATGAGTGCGCTACCGTTTATGGGTGGGGAGATCAGACTACCGTACATTTCGCTTTACAAAAGCTTCAAGGACACGCCAAAACTTGGTACGAAAGTTTGGATTCTATTTTATTTACATGGCCTCAATGGCAACAAAAATTAGCTAGTGCTTTCCCGTTCGAGCAAAATTATGGCCAGTCCTTGGAGGACATGTTGAAACGTAGAAGCATCACGAGCCGATTGAAGTGTATTATTATGAAAAACTTGCCTTATTAAACCAGTGTGAGATAGTCGGTAAGCGGGCAGTCGAATGCATAATACATGGGTTGAGTGAAAAAAATTTGAAAACGAGTGCTCTAGCACTGAGTTGTTCTGAACCAGAACAATTGTTCTAATGAGCAACAAAGAGAGCTCTGATGCTACGGATCGTTTTCATGTTAGGAATCCAGGCAGTAAAACGAACAATAAACCTACCTCATCGACGAAAGATAGCGCACCGTTTTGTTTTAATTGCAAGGAAAAGGGGCATCCGTATCGAATGTGTCCAAAACCTTTAGTTAAATGCGCACGTTGCCACAAAGTAGGCCATAAGGAAGATAGTTGCTTTTTAAAAGTTGATCAGGGAGACAATAAAAATATACCAACGACTATGACTATAACGTCAACGGGGTCTAATCGCAAATATTACAAGGACGCGATGGTTAACGGGACACTTGTCAAGTCGTTGGTGGATTTTGGCAGTGAAGCCTGTCTTCTGTCATTTTCTGAAGCAAGCCGTTTGGGCTTACAGTGTGACAATGTGCCCAATCCGTTGAAGGGTTTCGGAAATACAATTGTGATGGCAATAGGCAAGGTTACGGTCAAATTAGTATTGGATGGAGTGAGTGCGCAAGTTCCGTGCCATGTAGTGGATGATGAGTTTCTCGAGAAGGAAGTTCCTTTACTAGTCGGACAACCGTACACCGAACAATCACATATTTATATGTACAAAAATGCTGAGTTACAGCAGTTTATCGATGGGAGTAACAATATGCCTTTTTCTCATTCGGAGATAGACAATGAAGTCTCAATAAAAATTATATCTGTGGCCGATGGGAACATTTCATTAGAGAATACACAGAACCTCAAGTAAACGGACACATTTATATCGAGAACAAAGTTATAGGTCAACCAACACGACAGTACGTTGTATCCGGAGGCATGTACGAGACGAAAAATGGATTCCTTGATCTGTGTGTTACTCCGGTATCGGGTAGTGTCCAGTTCTTTCGTGGAGTAGTTTTGAGTCGGGCTACAAAGGTGCAGGTGGTGAATAGGCTTACTTGCGCAGTGGAGGAAAACTCTTCTTTAGAGCAGTGTCACCCAAATGTTAAGGAGAACGTCAATCACGTCGGACACATAACTGAGAAAGATGTTCGGGTTGGAGTAACAGTAAACGAAGAACAAATGGCCGAATTAATGAGGTTGCTTAGCGAGTTTAAACATTGTTTTGCATCAAATTTAAAAGAGCTGGGATGTACTAATGCGGCGACGATGAATAAAGAGTTAAATAGTGCACGACCAACAGACCGTACCGACTCTCTCATAAGGAACGAGAACAGGTCAGAGACATGGTAAATGAGATGCTGGAGGCTGGTATAATCAAAGAATCGTCATCCGAATATGCCAGCCCAATTATCCTGATGCGGAAAAAGATCGGTCAGATGAGGATATGCATCGATTACAGGATGCTCAATTCAGTGACCGTAAAAGAACGGTTTCCTATGCCGGTGATAGAAGATGCAATTGCCAAACTTTCCGGCCAAGCATATTTTGTCACTCTAGACTTAGCATCTGGTTATTACCAGGTGCCAATGTCAGAGTCTTCCAAGGCGTTGACAGCGTTTGTCACTCCGGACGGACAGTACGAGTTCAACCGTATGCCGTTCGGACTGGCAAACGCTCCAGCCATATTCCAGCGCATGATGAACAAAGTTCTCGGATCTGCAAGATACTCAGAAGCGACCGTGTACATAGATGATGTGTTGATGTATGGCAAAACCGTGGAAGAGTGCTTGGGCCAGTTGAGACATATTTTTCAGTTGCTTGAGAGCGCTAACTTAACGTTAAACCTTTCCAAGTGTGAATTTCTTAAGGACAGAATAGACTATTTGGGTTACGAAGTCACCGCTTCGGGCATTAGGCCTGGAGATAAAAAGGTACAAAGTGTCTTGGACTTCCCACGCCCCACGAACGTTCATACAGTTCGCCAGTTCTTGGGGCTCGTAGGGTACTTTCGAAAATTCATCATGAATTTCGCACTCTTCGCGCATCCCCTCGCCAAATTGTTAAAAAGGGACTCTAAATGGACATGGGGTGATGAACAGGAAAAGTCGTTCGTGGCTCTGAAGTCTAAGTTGATCGACCGTCCCATTCTGGCCATTTACAACCCCAATGCTGAAACACAACTACATACAGACGCCAGCAAGTATGGTGTAGGGGGTATATTGCTTCAAAGAACCTCAGAATCTGAGACTTTTAAGCCAGTGGCATTCTACAGCCGACAAACGTCGCCCGAAAAACGCAATTTTCACGCGTATGAATTGGAGACGTTGGCTGTGGTTTGCGCACTGAAGAAGTTTAGAGTATACTTGCTGGGTCAAAACTTTAAAATTGTGACGGACTGTAGCGCGTTGCGATCAACGTTCACCAAGAGGGATATCATCCCAAGGATCTCGAAGTAGTGGCTCTTGGTGCAAGAGTTTTCGTGTTCCATTGAGTATCGGCCGGGGCTAAAGATGGCGCACGTGGACGCTCTTTCACGTAACGCTCTAGTCGAAGATGTTAATGACCCGATTCCAACGATCGATGTGGACAATCATTACCCGACACTCATGACAATAACCGGTGATGATTGGCTCCACATGCTCCAATTAGGAGACAGTGAATTGTGTCGTATCAGAGACATTTTGACTTCGGATTTAGACGTTGAAGGTTTGAAACAAATTAGGGACAACTACATCATTAAGAAAAATATACTATACAGGTGTCTTAACGGTGATAGATCGGATTTGAGATGGGTGGTGCCAAAGGGTGCTAGTGGCAGCTCTTAAGAATAAACCACGATGATATAGGACACTTCAGTGTGGAGAAAACCCTGGACCGGTTAAAGAAGGCATACTGGTTCCCCAAAATGACAAGATTTGTCAAAAAGTACGTGGGGGCCTGCATAGAATGTGCGTATTCTAAGAAGACGCCGGTCCAGGAAGGTTTGTTGCATCCAATCATCAAGGTCGAGTCCCCCTTCCACACACTTCATGTGGACCACCTAGGACCCTTTGTTCGCTCAAAAAGAGGAAATTCCTACCTTCTCGTGGTGGTAGATGCTTTCACAAAGTTTGCTTTTGTTCGTCCTGTACGAAATACTAAAACAATTGTGGCCATCAGAAACTTGGAAGACATATTTGACACGTTTAGAATTCCAGACAGACTTATAAGTGACCGGGGCACGTGCTTCACGTCTCAGGCGTTTAGGAAATTTTGTTTAGACAAAGGGATTAAACACGTGTTGAACGCGGTAGCCAGCCCACGCTCAAATCGGCAAGTCGAGCGATACAATCGCACTATACTTGCCTCACTAACGGCTCTAAATCTTAACTGTGATGAGAAGGATTGGGACGACAAGACTGGAAAAATTCAGTGGGGTCTCAATAATACAACCCAAAAGACAACTGGAAGATCGCCTGCTGAGATTATGTTTGGGACTTGTATGAACAGTGAGATAGATCCAAGGATGAATGAAATTAGACAAAACACGGAAAAAGAAAATGTTACAGATGTAAGAAAGGAAGTAAAGAACAAGATTGATGAAGAGCAAGTAAAACATAAACAGCAACACGATAAAGGTAGGCGTCCATCTCGTGTTTACAATGTAGGGGAACTTGTTAAGATCAAAAATACAAGTTTCAAGAACGATGGGAAAAGCAAGAAACTGCTACCGCAGTATTCATGTCCATATCGAGTTATTTCTGTGCTCAGAAATGACAGGTACAGAGTAGCGGCAATACCTGACTTAAGTAGCACGAAACATAAGCGTAAAACTACCATCGCTGCTGAACGTTTATTGCCATGGGTACATATTGCTGCCTTAAATATTACCGAAAATGAATCGGATCGTGAAACTGATGATGAAAGTAACAATGATTATTAGAATATTTTGTACTATAGTGTATATATATTTGAATAGATGTAAAGAAATAAGTGAAAAGGAACTATAAATGTAAGGTTTATGAATTCTGATTATAAACAAATGTTGAGATATTGTATTTACCAGTTACACATGTCTTAGCTGCTGTTATTATAAAGTTGAATTTGAATAGTTTGGAATTTCATTGGAATATTTTATTTACTTTTAGGCTATTGCCGTTTTAAGATAGAGTTTTTGTATAAAATGTGATTAGTTGAAATATTATAGTAAGAAATCATGTGATTGGTTGTGCTGCTAGTTGTAAGGTTATGAGCAACCTTGAGGTTGATCAATGAAGTACACCTGATTGGATACATTGTACATATAAATTAAGAGCAACCATGTGATTGGTTGATGAAGTCCATCTATTTGGATTCACTTGTAGTGATAAATTAAGAGCAACCATGTGATTGGTTGATGAAATCCATCTGATTGGATTCACTTGACAATTTAGAGCAACCATGTGATTGGTTGATGAAGTCTGTTACGGACGACTTAGAAACTAACAAAAAATTCCCCTTTTATATAATGTGTCCCAACTAGCTAGCCTTCTGTGAATTTGAGAAATTTTATGATTGTTTTGGTTTACGTAATTATAATTTGCATTTGTACTTTTTATTGTTGGAACTTTTTGACTATGTAACTTTATAGGGATGTTTGAAATGTATAGAAACTTGATTTAAAACTAAGGAAACTTATGTAAATTATCTAGAAATAAGAAATATTTTGATGTGAAGTTTTCTCGAAAGTTGGACTTTGAAATCGAAATTAAGAAACGAACGGCCAATCGCAGACCGTGCATTTTGGACCAATGGGCGGCCGTAGAGCGAGACGAAAGATAGCGCTTCACGCGTCGCTCTCGGCCGCTCCCAAACGCCGCGATTGGCCGGATCGTCGTCGGGAGTGTCTCGAATTCCAATTGGAATTTTCCGAATAAATAGAGGCACCCCGACGGCGAGAAGCCATTCCGCACTCAGCTCCGAGTCCGACAAGAAGCTCCACTCTCGAGAAGACACTAAAGGAAGTACCTGAAGAAAAAAGAAGATTAAAAGGAAATTTTACCTGGGAAACGCGGGTTTCATTTGTTTTCCCTCGAACCAGCAGAAAAATTAAAATACAGTCCACTACAGCGAAGAACCTCCTCCCTCTAAATAGTTGGGGATTCCCGCGTCCTCGACATTTTTGGTCCAAATCGATCCGGATTTATTTCCGATTGATTTTGGTACTTTCCTTATTTCTAAAAGTCACTTCAACTTCAAGATAGCTTCAAGATTTCAAGAATTTCAAGTAGTTTCCGGTTTCAAGATATTTTAGAAGATTTCGTCGCGTCATTGCTCCAAGAGCGAAGAGGCCAGAAGAGGCAGCCTCAAGAAGCCAGAAGCGGCCGGCATTTTGAAAAAAGAAAGAAGTCGAGGCGGTCCGGTTCCCAGCGGCCAACATCATCGGGTCCTGCGTGCGTTCCTTGTGAGCGCGCCCACACTGTGTCCACCTAGCGGTGTTAAACGGATACAGTCCCTGGGAAACGTACTGCTGTACGGTTCGGAAGTCTCGAGCGCTTCTGAGGTCTTTAAGAGACTTAACAGTAGCTCGCTTACGCCGTTACGGTTGTAAGTTAGGTGGGGCCGGACTGTAGGCACAGCGTAAACCCTGGGCGTTCCTCCCAGGGCTATAGCAGCCCACCGACCTTACTTCCCTCTTGCGGGTAAGACCTCCCTCTCCTTTCCTTACCATCCATCCCTGGGTGACTCCCCTTGGTAGGCCCTCACCCGGGACTGTTAGGTGTTAGGCAAGTTAGGGCGCTTGCTAGCGCAGATAGGGCTCTTGCTAGAGCACAACGATTGAAGAAAGAAGAAGATGCCAGTCACCAGAAGCCAGACGGGAAGGGAAGAAAGAACCGTGCCAGCCGCCTTCGAGGACGCACCGGCATCCCCGAGCGTAAATATTACCGACTCGGGGGTGGCCGCGACACAGAAAAGAGCGGAAGAGTTGAGTGCGGCATCCGGGCTTCCCCCTCCGACCGCCCCTCAACCCCAAAGGTCGGACGGGGGGAGAGAACGGACGGAAAGCCCACCGCCTCCCTCTACCATCGTCGAACTTGAAAACAATGAAGAATTGAGGAAATTGAAACTACAGCATATCCAGAGGCTTACGGAACTCCACAAAAGACAGCTGGAACAAGAAAAAGCCCTCTTGGAGGCTTCTTATGATGCAAAGATTGCAGAATTGAAACGAAGGGTTCTCAGTGAGAGGGCGTCCGAAGACGCCCACCAAAGGGTAACTCAGTGGCTACGTCGCTCTCGAGCTCCATCGCCCTCCAGCTTGGGTGACAGAAATGAAAGAAACGAAAGAAATAGGAGACTAGACCTCTCACCGTCCCGCCGTGAAAGGGACATAACCATGGGCGTGAGGCACAGTATCCGCAACGAGCAAGAGGGAGACCGCCGCACCGAAAGAAGCTTTTTTGAAGAAAGAGATGAAAACGACAGACTTCGATTCGACGATGAGAAAGGAAACAATTATGACCAGAGCTACTACTACAGATTGATGAGCGAACGCTTGAGACTAGAAAAGGAACAAAAAAGGGAGCAAGAGTGTAGAATCAAAGAAAGAGAAAGAAAACGAGACTTCAGCCCGAAAGAAAGAGAAAGAGATATTGACCGCTTAGCGGACGCCCTTAGTAGGTTAAGTCGTCAGCGCCCACTGCCGAAGCAAGCTATAGACTTACCTACTTTCTCCGGGGCACCACATGAATGGCTGCCGTTCAGGATGGCAATGGCGAGCAGTCAGGAGCTATACGATTTCAAAGAAGCTGAAAACCTAGCGAGAATCAGAAATGCCCTGAAGGGCGAAGCGAAAGAATGTGTGATGGGCCTTCTAGCTACGGCGAGACCAGTGAAGGACATAATGAAAGTATTGGAAACGAGCTTCGGGAACCCGGATCACCTATCCAGGAAAGCGGTTGACGATCTACACAAACTCCCACGCCTGGGCAACTCCGCCCACGAAATAAACAGCTTCGCTGTTAAGTTGAGGAATGTCGTCATGGTTCTCGAGTGCGTGGACAAGAGAGGACAATATGCGAATATCAAGCTCGCCGATGAAGTATTGGATAAGTTCAGCCCACACATGAAGAGTCGATGGGGCGACTACGCCTACAGAAACAGATATGACTTGGAAAACCAGACCAGACTTCAAATGTTATCAAAATTCATGGATGAAGAAGCAGCCATGGCCACGTCGTACTACAACTCCTTGCCGAAGCAAGCTATAGCTGCTGCAGCGCCCGCTAAGCCTAGTGGGGGACAACCCGCCCAACAGCAAAAGAAGAGAGCTATATACAATGCGACGGAGGCGAAGTGCGCACACTGCTCTAAGCCGCACCATTTGATAAAATGCGAAGCGTTTAAGAAGAAAACAGTACCAGAGAGGTGGGAGATAGTAAAAGGCACCGGTATTTGTTTCAAATGCTTGAAGGAAAAACACCGAAGCGAGGTCTGCAAGCTCGGAAACTGCTCCATCGACGACTGCGGAAGGCCACACAACAGCCTCCTGCATCTGAAAAAGAAACAGAAAGAAGAAGAAGAAACGATTCTCACTACCGAAACTGAAACAATTCTGAAGGCTGAAGTCGATGAAAGAAGGGTGCTTCTGAAGGTCTGCCCGGTTACAATAACGGGCCCGGCAGGATCCATAGACACCTACGCTCTCTTGGACGAAGGATCAACGATAACCCTAGTCGAAGAAGCACTAGCCCGAAGGCTGAAACTGAGAGGGGAGATGACCACTCTAGTGATAAGCGGCATCAACTCAGAAAGAATGGAAAAGAGTCTGAAGACAACTCTACAAATCCGTGGCAACAACGGAAAAGAAAATGAAATTCACGTGAGGACGGTCAAGAATCTCAACCTTACCGGTCAATCACTCTCGTCGAAAGAACTGAAAAGGTACCCTCACCTGCAGGGTCTACCGATTGAAGAAATGTCTTATGATAAGGCAAAACCGATGGTGCTGATAGGTGCAGACAACTGGCCTATTATCATAACCCGCCAACTAAAGACTGGCAACAAGGACGAACCCGCAGCATCTCTCACGGAGCTCGGGTGGATAATCCATGGCTCTGCCCCGAAGGGCAACCTGGAACATCGAGTTTTTCATATCAGCACAGAGCGGTTAGAAACTCTCGTGGAAAAGCATTTTGACATCGACGCGCTCGGGGTGACCCCCCACCGAAAAATGAAACCAGAAGAGACAAGGGCCGTCGAGATCCTCCGGGATACCATGAAGATTGAAAAAGAAAAATACGAAGTCGGCCTGCCTTGGAAGACAGACGACGTCGAAATGCCTCCCAGCCAACACAACGCACTGCGGAGGCTCCGAACGATAGAAAGAAAACTGGGGCGATCCCCAACATTGAAAACAATCTACGAAAAAGAAATAGAAAACCTGTTTGAAAAAGGGTACGCTGAACCTGCAACCCTGGAAGACGAAGAATCTACAAAGGCATGGTACTTGCCGCACTTCCCGGTTTTCAACCCAAACAAGCCGGGCAAGTGTCGGCTCGTATTCGACGCAGCTGCCAAGAGCCACGGAACGAGCCTCAACGACATGCTGCTGGAGGGACCAGATCTGTTCTCTAACCTCCAAGGAATTCTATTCAGATTCCGTGAAAGAAAGGTCGCGGTAACCGCCGACATCCAAGAAATGTTTTTGAGAATAAAGATACGCCCGGAGGATCAGCCTGCTCAGATGTTTCTCTGGCGTACCGATGAAAACACAGAACCGAAGAAATATAAGATGACAAGCATGATATTCGGCGCCGCGAGCTCACCGTTCATCGCTCACTCAGTGCGAAACAACATGGGCGAACGCCTGCTCTCCATATGTCCGGAAGCGGCAGAAACGATAATGAAAAACCACTATATGGACGATCTCGTCGATAGCTTTGAAGAAGAAGGGTCCGCTTCCAACATACTCAAGGAGGTGGACAAGATGTTCCGATCCAACGGTTTCCTACTCCGTGGATGGAATTCGAACGAAAGAAATCTCATCGAACAGTTCCCGAAGGAGCTACGAGCGAAGTCTACAGTCAAGGCACTGGCCGACGCCACGAACCACGAAAAGACATTAGGCCTGCTGTGGGACTCAGCAACCGATACACTTGGCTTCAACACAAACATGAACCGAGTGCCGAAAGAAATAATAGAACACAAGAGAATACCAACGAAACGTGAGATGCTCAGCGCAGTGATGTCCATCTATGACCCACTGGGACTGATAAGCCATTACACAGTACTCCCTAAGATCATCCTGCAAGATATCTGGAGGAAAGAGATCGGCTGGGACGAACCAATCCCAGCCGAAGAACACGTCGCCTTTGCAAAATGGCTAAAGGCACTGAAGAAATTGGACAGAATAAAAATTAAAAGATTTTACGGAGTGAAGAAACCTGAACTCCACATCTTTTGCGACGCAAGCGAAAGAGCGTACGCCACTGTCGCATACTGGCGTACGGAAGATGAAGAAGGAAATGTGGAAGTCATCCTGGTAGCAGGAAAAGCCAAGGTGGCACCTTTGAAGATTCAATCGATACCAAGGCTAGAACTTCAAGCGGCGGTTATCGGAACGCGCCTCGCCGAAGCTATCAAAAGGCACCACAGAATAGAAATAGAATCGACCACATACTGGACCGACTCCACAACGGTTCTACAGTGGATCAGAACGAACGCGAAGAAATACACACGCTTCGTGGCTCACCGCCTTGGAGAAATCGCAGAAAGCACAGCGATTAACGAATGGAGGTGGAT
Organism: Aproaerema taeniolella; assembly: GCA_949987775.1. Taxonomy (NCBI): domain Eukaryota; kingdom Metazoa; phylum Arthropoda; class Insecta; order Lepidoptera; family Gelechiidae; genus Aproaerema; species Aproaerema taeniolella. Next base: position 13,214,529 of record OX465244.1, read on the forward strand.
AGACACCAAGCAGAACGTGGCAGACGACGCTACGAGACCGATCCCAGATATTCACAACGAAGACCGTTGGTTCCAAGGTCCGTCATTCTTAAAGACACCGAAATCCACTTGGCCAACGGGGGGAGAAGTCGTGAACGAAGAAGAAATACAGCATGAAAGGGTGCATCACGTGACCCAGAAGTCATACCCGTTGCCCGACATCGAAAGGTTCTCTAACCACGAGCGGCTCATCCGAGCTACAGCTCGAGTCTTTCAATTTGTCGAAAGGCTCAGAACGAAGAAGAAAGTAGAACTCTCGGTGGATCACCTACGAAAAGCCGAAGAAGTCTGGGTGAAACAATCCCAGCAAGAAAGTTTCCATGAAGACATAGATCTCCTGAAGAAACAAAAGGATATACCAAAGTCCAGCAAACTCTACCGCCTGGATCCGGTCCTGAAAGAAGAAATGGTGATGATGAAGGGTAGAATCATTAACCTGCCCATCCTTGACGGGAGACATCCCTACACCCGTCTATTGATAAGAAACGAACATAGAAAGAACAATCATCAGCACCATGAAAAAGTCGTCAATGACTTGAGACAGAAGTTCTGGATAATACACCTCCGTCCATCTGTGAAGAACGAAATCAAAAACTGCACGAAATGCAAGCTGCAAAGGGGCAAACCTCACATGCCACCTTTCGGAAACCTCCCGAAGGAGAGAACGACCAGACCAGAAAGGCCCTTCACCACATGCGGTCTGGACTACTTCGGGCCCATCGTGGTCACGGTCGGAAGAAGACATGAGAAAAGATGGGGTGCTTTGTTTACCTGCTTATCCACTAGGGCGGTTCACATTGAAATAGCACACAGCCTATCGACCGACTCTGCGTTGATGGCAATACGAAGAATGGCAGCGAGAAGAGGATGGCCAGCCGTCGTTTATTCAGACAACGGCACCAACTTCAAGGGTGCAGACGTCGAACTACGAAAAGCAATCACTGATTGGGAACCAGAAATAAAAGAGTTAGCCCTGAAACACAGAATACATTGGAAATTCATAGCCCCGGGCGCCCCACATCAAGGCGGTGCTTGGGAAAGATTGGTACGAACGGTGAAAACAGCTTTGGACGCCACTCTCGCTGAGAAATACCCTAAGGACGAAATACTGAATACCCTGCTCCTTGAAGCCGAAAACATGATCAATGGAAGACCACTCACCCAGGTCTCCATTGACCCAGATGATCCGGAAACCCTCACTCCGAGTCATTTCTTGATAGGCTCCTCCACGGGTCTCCCTAGCCCTGGAGAATGCCACCCAGCTGACAGACGAACATGGAGAGCTGTCCAGGCGCTCGCTAACACTTTCTGGCAGCGCTGGACGAATGAGTACTTGCCCACTCTGAACCCTCGCGGCTCCAGTACTCCGAACGAAAACGATGAAAAATTACGTAAGCCTCTGAAGATTGGAGACGTGGTAATGATCACAGACCAATTCCCACGCAACTCCTGGACAAAAGGACTGATACTAGAAACCTACCCTGGGCCCGATGGCCAGATCAGAACAGTTCTCGTGAAGACGACCACCGGCAACTTCAAGCGACCAGTGTCACGAATCGTCGTCCTCACTCATCAAAAGGAAAAGGAAGGCTGCGAAACCCCAGGTTCTCCGCCTGGGGGGAGAATGTTACGGACGACTTAGAAACTAACAAAAAATTCCCCTTTTATATAATGTGTCCCAACTAGCTAGCCTTCTGTGAATTTGAGAAATTTTATGATTGTTTTGGTTTACGTAATTATAATTTGCATTTGTACTTTTTATTGTTGGAACTTTTTGACTATGTAACTTTATAGGGATGTTTGAAATGTATAGAAACTTGATTTAAAACTAAGGAAACTTATGTAAATTATCTAGAAATAAGAAATATTTTGATGTGAAGTTTTCTCGAAAGTTGGACTTTGAAATCGAAATTAAGAAACGAACGGCCAATCGCAGACCGTGCATTTTGGACCAATGGGCGGCCGTAGAGCGAGACGAAAGATAGCGCTTCACGCGTCGCTCTCGGCCGCTCCCAAACGCCGCGATTGGCCGGATCGTCGTCGGGAGTGTCTCGAATTCCAATTGGAATTTTCCGAATAAATAGAGGCACCCCGACGGCGAGAAGCCATTCCGCACTCAGCTCCGAGTCCGACAAGAAGCTCCACTCTCGAGAAGACACTAAAGGAAGTACCTGAAGAAAAAAGAAGATTAAAAGGAAATTTTACCTGGGAAACGCGGGTTTCATTTGTTTTCCCTCGAACCAGCAGAAAAATTAAAATACAGTCCACTACAGCGAAGAACCTCCTCCCTCTAAATAGTTGGGGATTCCCGCGTCCTCGACAAAGTCCATCTGATTGGATTCACTTGTAGTGATAAATTAAGAGCAACCATGTGATTGGTTGATGAAATACATCTAATTGGATTCACTTGAAAATTTAGAGCAACCATGTGATTGGTTGAATAGTTTGTGATTAATAGAATTGTAAAGAACTCAATTTGTTAGATTTGACGCTTAAATAAAATGTAATCTTAGTTTGTCTTGAATGAGATCCGTTTAAGTTAGTATTTAGTGCAGGATAATATGTTTCTGTTCACATTTTATCCATTTTTTTTCTTACCTTTTTATGTTATGTTATTTAAATTGTTCTTGAAGAAATATTAATTTGTCCGTCGTAGAAAGAGAGCGCATCAATTGACCGAGTGTTAGATTCATTCTGACTTATGTGTATGAGGACATACAGTGTCAGGATGGGCGAGTGTTAGGTTTAATTATTTTCTGGTATTTTTAACGTGATTAATATGGCAACACGGGACGACGGAGTTGTCAAACGGGTGGATTGACTCGCTCTCTGGTCTGGAGGCGGTCGCACGGTATAGACATGTGCAGCGTGTTTACAGATAAGTGTCTCTTCGTGATTATTATTTTAGAACAATAAAAAGTGTAAGGAATCGGATTGCGGTGTTTTACTGGTCTACTACACTTGTATACCTCACACATGCAAAACTATCGCACAGCGCTATATTTATAGTGCTATCGTACACAACGCACATGCGAACAGCAAGTAAACTTGTTTTATACTGATATGGACGCAACAAATGTTTTAGGTAACAGTCAATTGCTAAGGTCGTTTGAAAAAGAGGTGCAACGACCGACGTTATTGCGCAGTGAGGTCTAGACGGTGTGGATGAACTGAGGGTTGTGTGTAGGTTATGGTTTGCTATATTTCCATTGCGTCATCGTATTTACATACAGTGAAGATAAAATAGAATAAAGTTGGATGATTTAATAAATGAAACGACAATGACTTATTAACGATATTATTATGATTAAACCTAATGACAATGACATGCTGTGGTCTCCTTACGTTTCTATTTACAATTTAGGTAATTACAGATAACATCATACATAGCAGCATTGTTTTTAATGTTAATTGGATTGCCATCTATTATTGCTAAAAAATGCAAGACTACTCTGTAGCAAAACAGGTATTGTGCGAACGAAATAACTGTGGAGTTAAACTGTCTTCGAATGTATGTTATGATTCTAGGTAGCGACATCCACATGGTTTTCATCATTTCGTACAAAGCATAGTCTGTTGCACAAAACATGCCGGTTCGATTATGTCCATTATTACAATACACTACAATAGGTCCAATAAAATTTTTATTAAGTTCATCAGGGTACCTAGACAAGCTGCATTGACAGCGACTGTAGAAAACGAATAGAAAGTTGAAAATGTATGGGAATGACGGACACTGTAGAAAAGTAACGTCATGAGCCTCCATAGATTAAGAAATTGCTAGCCATGCGCTATTATCGATGGGCGTTTATGCGTACTTTTTGACGCTTGGTTTCGCTAAGTCATTTACATTTGTTTACATTTTTATTTTGATAAAATAAAGTTGTTTTTTATGAAGATTACAAGATTCCGCTCCGAAAAAAAACCACTGACCGACTTACCTTAACAAAAATGAAAGCATAAATGTGAAAGAAGATAAGGAAAGAGTCAAAATATTTGTTGGGAACATAATTTAATAAACGAGGGTGAGTTTACAACTTGAATGAATTACAGTAGTTATTTACCGAAATTCATGAAGATATTATTAAATAGTAATGTGTGTACGTGTCTGTGCCTGCGTACTTCCCTTTACTTTTAACAAATTTGGCTTTTTCAGGGACTTGGCGCTTAAAGTTGTGTGACAATAACATCGTATCAGACCAACAATAAACGCACAGGAAAAAGATCTGCTGCAATAATTAAACAAGTTTTATGATGCCCTCAACTATTTTAGCTATAAAATATTTACTTTTGATAACTCTGCAAGAAAGATCTCAAAAACAAAATAAGTTTTAGCAACATATTTTAGTAGGTGTATTTATCTAACTATAACTTTCCAATTCCCATAAACCCGATGTGTTTTAGAATTTCAAATCATTGTTTTAAACCAACTCCATAAAAATAAGGTTTTTGTTGGTATATGTTAGTCTTATATTAGTGCTCCACATAAGTGTATGTATGTATGAATGTCCGAGCATAGGTATCTCTACTATTATGCGTTATTCCCAACTTAGGAACAGTGCATGTTTCATCAAAATCGTTTCAATAGTTACACAATAAAACATAATACATATAAGTAGGTAATCATCAATAGGTATGAGGTTCAGATAAACAGTTTGTATGAAGAAAGAATATTTATTATTTACCTACAGAGTTTTTGACTCTGTCAGAACCATGCTCAATAATAATATTATTAATTTTATAAAATGCATGTTCTTCTGTTCCAGGGTTAACAGCCAATTTGCCTTTGAACACCAACATCTGTTCTTCAAAAGCAGAGTTAATCAGCTGCCTCAAGTTCCTCTTGAAAAATTTTGTATTAACAGTGTTCAGGGATAAACAAGGATCCTACAAGGGATGAATTAGTGGAAAATCCCCCATCTCTCCAAACAATAAACAAAAAATACTAGAAAGATTGTAAAATAAGTGTTCATTCGGATGTAATATCATAAAACAAAGTTTTTTTATTCATATACAATAAAATAAAATAAAACTAACAACGAACTCATTGTTTTGGTGAAATTAACAAAAAGACAAGAGGCTCCAGATCTCTAGCTTTCTGTGCCCCATTTGCAGCCACCTCTTGCCCTGTCTCCAGCCACCACGCAAACATACAATGTTTTTTTTATATGTTGGGTTAAAAGTAGGCTTATCGCTTCCTCTTGATCGACGGGTCCTGGGTTCGATTCCCAGTGGGGGCAACTCATTGTGTATGTTCCAAAAAGGACCCAAAACATAAAAAAGAGCTTAGTGTGGACCTTTGAGTGTGAAACGATTATTATTATTTTTATTAACATGACGATTCAACGACACGTCAATAAACCTATCCGTTTTATTTTTCGATAGTGTATTTCTTAACTTATACCTATGTTATACCTACCTACCTACCGAGAAGGAACCCTGTCTTTACAGTAAAGAGCACGAGAAGTTTGACAATAGCGTCCTTAATGTACTGCAATAAGATTGATTGGAAGTATCTTAAGATGCTTATGACTTAGGCCAAATAAGTATGAACACGAATGAAAAAATTATTTGTCTGAAAAAATTCGTCAAAAAATTAAAATAACTCGAAAACTATTGACGGCCGGTTTGGTCGAGTGGTGGTGACGCTGCCTCTTGATCGGCGGGTCCTGGGTTCGATCCCCAGTCGGGGCAAACATTTGTGTAAAAAGCAGATGTTTGTTCTCGGGTCATGGGTGTTTGTGTTTGTCTTTGTGTGTTCCAAGGGACCCACGACACAAGGAAAAACCTTAGTGTGGGCCTTTGAGCGTGTAGCGTTTATTTTATAACTATAAAAAATCGCGGAACATACATGGGTGTGTTTCGGATGCTCCAAAGGGTGTTCTACCTCAGGACTTCCGATTGACACAATTTTTTGGGACAACCTGTATAATTTCAAAAAAAAATTACTAAATTTAATACATAAAATTCTTGTGTCCCGGTGTATGTTACTAAACTCCGATTTTTATGAAATGTGTGCATATTGGGTTAGTCCGAGAATCGGGAAAACACCTTTATAAGATTTGTGTATGTATGAAAAAATACAAAAATACTTGTGTTCCACGCAAGTGCAGCCGCGGGCGGAAAGCTAGTATTAAATAAAGGTGTGGGAGTGTTGTCCCAGCGTTGGACGATGGTAGAGTCGAGTAGGGGAGAAATAATACGCTTGAGAGCGCTGTCTGTACAGTCCAATGAGTGTGCCTACAATGTTGGTTTTTTTAATATTTTGAAATAATTTCGACTTTCTCTGCAGTCGGTGCTATCCCTTCACTTGTCACTTTATAACCAAGGAAGTTGATTTTGTGTTGGCCGAATTCGCACTTATTTACGTTTAATGCTAAGCCGTATTCGTGTAATCGCGATAATACTAGTTGCAGTAGTAGTTTCGCTTTTGTCATCCAAAGAATCCATGTTAAAACTGTGTTCGAGCAAAAAATTTACGATTGTCTGCAATTTCTTCGCGTTATTTTCTAGAAAGGATTGGATTTTTCACTTAATTGGCCATAACATTGTCTAGCTAGCGACATACACACAATGCAACTGGTACCCACAAAGGTTTCAAAAAGCAAATGAAGAATACTAATAGAAGTTATTAAATATTTTACAGCTGTCATGTCATGACTAGGGAATCCAATCCCGCATCAAAATCGTGATCCCGCACGCCTGCGAGATTGAGTTCTTCAATCCCGCGGATCCCGCGGGATTTGCGGGATTAAGATTTTTTAATATTTTATTTGTTTTAAGCCCATTTATTAGTGTAAAAAAATGTTTCCATACTTGATATTTTTAAACTCTTTATAAACTAAACTCACGCTCATTTTTCGTAATAACCAAAGGAATTTTTCACTCGTTTAACTTAGTATGAAAACTTTTGCCACAAAAATAATTGTACCTTTGTACCTTTTCACAAAACAATTAAGACAAAAATGACACAATAACTTTCTCTAACAATAATTAATCGACGGAATATGTGTGAATGATTTTTTTAATTAATTTTTATTTTATTTTTTTATTTAACAGTTTATTATACACAGAAAAATCACAAATATTACAGACAAATAGAAAAACGAACACAAAAGGCACAGCTATAACAATTTCAGAATAATTTTAATAATCGAAAATGCCAATGGAATGCCACGAAAAGGAAATGTGCACCGACAAAGACATTGCACCGTACTTTTTGAATCTCCCGAAATCTTGAAAATTATATCGAGAGCGGCATAGGTTTTTAAGCCATACGCTTCCAGATCCTGTACCTACAAACTTCGCATTTCTGCATAAATCGACCCATATTCAAAAACTAGAGGCTTTTAAATATGCACCATTTTTCTCAACACTGCAATGCAATCTAAAACAAAATTTTGCAACCAAATACCAAATACTGATTCCTGTCTTTAAAGTATTTATTAAATTAAATATTTGTAAATGTTGATCATATGTTTGAAAATTTATTCTACATTGTAAATACATATACATAAATCTTAATAATTTCAATTAACATTAAAGCAAAAAAACATTATTTTAAGTAGTTGCTTACTTTAAAAGAAAAGCGGTGTTTAGTTTTTGCAAAAAAATAACAGGATATTTGTTTACATTAATACTGCTTTTTTTATAATTATTATAATCTACCATCTGTCCGCCCGCGACTTCGTTTTCTTTGGAATGTCACGGTGGATTTTCCTTTTTTTTATATAAACCTGGTCGTGATAATAAGGAACACAACAAAAAAACAATTATACAAATGGGTCTAGGCGTTCTCGAGTTTTGCGCTTAGCAACAGATTTAGTGATTATTTTTTATAGATATAGATAATTAAGTGAGCTTGCTAGAGTGTGGCGCCAGCTGTGGAAAGGGTATTTTCCCCTACTTTTGTAATTAAGATTACAAGTCATAGACATAGAAGAAATAAGGTTATTTTACAAGTAGATGCCAAAACGATGTAGTATTACACCTAGGATTTAGTGTCCTAAGTGGATACCACGAGTTAAGAGTAAGGAATAGTGTAGTGTCGGATTACACCTAGGCTTTAGGAGTTTAGGTCACTAAATCCTAGGTGCAAGTTTAGGGTATCTAGGCCACAGACTTCCAATATTATTACCAGTAGCAGACCAAACATTAGAGTTCTGAATGCACGCCAAAACAAACACACCTAAATACCAAACACACTAACGCAAATACAGGGACGAAGATAGAAAATTCTAGGTCTAGTTCTATTTATTAATCATGAAATTATAAAGTAAAGAGTCAACCAGGGTAGGTAATTGGAAACATGGTTAAGTACTTTTTGGAACACAGACTAAGTGATTTTATGTAGCATTTAACACATATACAGATAAAAGTAATACAGATAAAAGAAAAGGCTCTAGATTAAAATACTGTATAAATTAACTTAGCCTTTGTTACGTAAAGTATCAATCCAATTACCTTGGTTGACTATATCATACTTAGAATATAAAAACTAGGTATTGCTACGTAATATCTTACGTTTTGAGAAATGCCATTGCTTCATGCGCCCCCATGAAAGTTGGTAAGTATATTATTGTAATATAAAAAAATATGTAAAGATGGCGGGCCCCGCCGGGTTTTTCGGATATCATGCGAGTAGAATATAGTACAACATTTCTACTATTTTATTTACTTTCATAGTAAAATTCTACACTCATAAAATTTCAAAATACAAATACAAAGAAAGTGGTCCCGTCATTTTGATATCAAAATCAAAATGGCGGGACCACTGTCTAGTTAATGAAAAACACAATATGGCGTTATCGTGGACAATTTGGCACTGCCCGCCCAACCCCAGGGGCCCTTTTCACAAAACTACAAGTTACAATTTTACAATTGCAATTTGCTGTTTGGTATTCGTAGCGTTTAAAGAATTACAATTGAAAAATTGAAACTTGTAGTCTTGTAAAACGGGCTACTGAAGTTGAGACTTAAAGACCGCCGCAGCCCTAGTGCAGGACGTGCCCCAGCTGGATGACAAGACGATCTAAGCGAGATACCTGGAAACATGCGCATAGAACCAAAAACCTGTGACGTGCAAAAGTCCTTATAGGACAGGTTATAGGATAATTATGATGGGGCTTATTGAAGTGAATAATAACACAATGTTTTAAGTAGGTAATTATTTATTTTGGAATAAAATCACTTTTTTCAAATAATTCCTATTTGATATATTGCTCGTTACACCTTTTGCGTAATGTTTAGACCGTAATGTTTATCAAAGCTTCTAAAACGCTAGTTGTAATAAGCTCATGATATTTATAACTAACAAACTTGTTTCTATATTATGGCAGTATATAACTTACTTCAGCTGATTCTGGTAAAATTTCAAATAATGTTGGTACCAGGACGTAGACGTGTTCAAAAAGGACTTTTGTCCATTAAATGTTCTTAAAAATGTTTGGAACATAAAATACTTGTTTCACTGGGTTTCCAATTTTTCACTTTCATGTTTGAAACCCAAATGTCACATAGTGTCTGGTCCTTAGGAAACCTATAACAAATATGGCATTTCATCAAATCAGGTATTAAAAGAACAACAAAAGAATGACTAATGTCCAGTAAAATACATATACTGACAGTTTTGCAGATAAAAATTGTATGTAATATTATACATATTTCTTTCTTTTTTATTTGCTTACATCGATCATTACAGAAATACTCGTATCCTAATGCAAGAGTGTAGATTCTTATTATTATAACTTGTAATATAGTATTAGCTAGTGTTGTGAATCCACTCAGAGTACAGGAGAACAAGACAGTCTCTTTTGCGACACGCCGACCTGAAGTGCTGAATAATAAAGATAATCACAGAATATACTAAAGTACTTAGTTGCACTTAGTTGCACAATAAAAATATAAATGTACCTAAATTCAGCCCGTATAACAATCACAAGTACATAACATGTCAAAGCATCTTCAATAATATTTCTGTGACTGAATTTATAGCATACTGGCCTCATAATTAAACGTTTGTCTTTATTGGCATTTCCTCTAATGACTAAGCTTTCGAGCGAGTACAAGTAGAACATGCAACTACGTTTATTCTCGTCATAATTTACACAACTCATGGCTTGTTTCAGTAACTAACGATGTTTACTCACCGATGAAAGGTTAATCCAGGCATATTTCCGTACGTCATACTTTTACACAAATAGGCACTGCATTTTACCATCTTAACTATGGTTTTTGTACAACTATAACCATCAAAAACAATAAATAGTCCACTAGATATCGAAAATCGCATGCAGCATCGGCAGCAAATCAAAATGGCCGACCTTTCAAAACAAAGTGTACATAATTTTTTTTGAAGTTGCTATGGACAGTGTTGCTATACGTGTAAAAACGGGATAGCAGCATTCACTAACCCTTAGAAGTGTGCGAAATGGAAAGGCCAACTCACACAAACATAGTTTATGTTTCGTCTGCTACTGTATATTAGAAGTCTGTGATCTAGGCGTTGCGTCCAGGATTCTAGGTCCTTAGGGTTAGAATCCTAGGCAAACGCAACGACCTAGGTGGAAGAGGAAGGTGAAAAGAAAAGATGAACTAGGGTAAAACACTGAGGAATTTATTGGGACCAATGGGTTAACCTATCCACACTATGGCTCGTAGTACTAGATATAAGTAAATAATTAAAAAGGTAAGTCTACGATACGGTTTAAGCCATAGGTCCAGGACGGGTGATCTCCACTGGTTAAAATCCAAATAAAATCCTGACGGGACCCCAAATCCGGTCAACTGTTTGCCACTAGCGAGGCGTGGTAGATGGATAATATATAGGCTGAAAAGAATCTCCGACACGACGGAGAAAAATCCACTGCGTAGCGGTGCGGTATATATTAAATAAATTAAGGTAGTCTTTAGTTGGAAGATTTAGAATATAGCTAGTAGGAGATTTACACTGGTTTTACGGTAAACATTAAATTTTCCAGTCCCTGGGCCAAGCACTGACCCAGGGAGGTCTTTAAAATAGAAGGTCCTGGTGTTAGTCTCTACTCAGAGCACCAGGACGGAAAAGGTGGTTTTTTTTCAACTCCTCGTTTCTTCACCACTTCAAATCTCCAGTCCCAATGTAAAAAAAAAATTAAAGACTGACAAAAGTAAGTGGCCAGTCTAAGCATCATTCTATGTCAATGGTTAAAATGGTTAAGGTAAGACCAACGACATAGAATGATGGCATAAACCAAAGACATAGAATTCGAGGACAGAACGATAACAAGACAGCTGTGACAACATTATCCAAACATGCCATGGTAAACAAAAAGTGAAACGAAAAGATAAAATTCAATAGTTAGGGCTTCAAACGAAACCCTACAACGACTTGTTTCCATGCTCGAAAATATTTCCAAAAGTAATAAGCAAATCTTCATTTCTGGGCCAAAGGTCTTGTAACGAGGCCATAAACTCCAAATACAATAAAATAATACAATTTCGTTTTCTACATTCGCTTTCGCTATGAAGATTTGTGTTGTCAATTCGTAGACAAGATTACAATTACAAATAAAACGTTGTGACGACTGCGTGATTCGACAGTTCTGGCGAACACGAATGTCAAATTTTGTGACAAGTCTCATAAAGAATCACACAAGCAGAGGTTGCAAACATAAAATTCAATTTGTTGTTATACCTGTTTTATTTGTTAAAACTAAGTCAGAGTCCATTTTCGCGGTCTGACGACATTCGTTCGGGAATGGAGAACCGACACCTAATAGTTCTTACACTTCTTGACATTAGCAACGCGTTCAATACCGTTGACTATGACATTCTACTAGGGTTGCTGGATACACCTAATTTATCGCCGACAGTGATTACTTGGTTTCAAAGTTACCTGCACGGACGACGGCAGTGAATTCGCATCGACGACTCTGTGTCGTCATAGTGCGAAATCGCTTCTGGCGTCTCGCAGGGTGGCGTGCTGTCTCCTCTTCTCTTTGCCATCTTTATCGGCTCTATCATATCCTCACTCTCTTCTTCCTACTGTTAAACTAAAACACCTTTTACTTCTTAAACATTCCTTTTAATTAGATATTTTACAAATTATAATGCGAGAACACATAAACACCGATCTACGCGCGAAAACGATCTGTCAAAAGTGCCGTGTAGTGTTGCGCCACACCGCGTGGACTAGTAGTATTGTATCAATTGTGTCGTTGATCGATTTTCTCTTAACAGTTCGGCCGTCCTGCTCATTCCTTCGCCCTCGAAGGACAATCGTAGTAGCTTCAGTAGTGGGTGTTCCAAAAGCTTGGCACAGATTCTTCTTCTACTTCGTTCTAGAGCATCCCAGAGCTATTGAGACAGACGCAAGTAGATGTTGATATAACGGCATTAACTGTAGATAATAAGTCTGAAAACAACATACAGGTAAAGTTTCAAGTATGACTTGATCGGCTGAAACTGTCTCATTATGATGAGAAATGTCGAAGCTCAAGGTAAGAACCTTAGCTCCAAAGGTAACTTCAACCAAAGGTAATTTGTGTAAAAAAGCAGATGTTTGTTCTTGGGTCATGGGTGTTTGTGTTTGTCTTTATGTGTTTTCCATGGGACCCACGACACAAGGGAAAACCCTAGTGTGGGCCTTTGAGTGTGTGGCGTGTGTGACGTTTAACTCTCAGGTTCAATCACTATGAAAAACAGTTACTATAACTTCAGCCCCAGAGGCAATTTTAATATTAAAATTAAATATCATTTTGCATTCTATTCATATCAGTAACCTCAGCTCTAGATATGCAAAGATAGTTAATAAGATGTGTTTGATTTTCATGCTGAACAACATTACACTAAATAAAAGTATGGTGTAGCTTAATACATCGCATAGACATCATATTTTCCCAGAAAGGTTAATAAATTGAACATCTCAGCCCCATAAGCAACATGTATCATGTGTCTTACATGACTCATTCACAGCACAAAGCTAATGTTCGAGTTGAGCTATTTGACAAATTTATAGCATTTTAAAAGATGTAAACATTTAAAACCTTGAATGATTTCGCATATTTTCACGTATTTGTTCACTGATTTCCATCTAATATTATTTTACGTGTAATAATTAGAAGTGCTGTTCTTCTAATACCACAGACAAGCAAAGAAATTCCTTTGAAATTATACATCATCATTATCATACTCTGGACTGAGATAATAACTAAATATCAACTTATTGCGAACTATGCCAAAATCTAATAGTGCACCTAGAAGATGGAAGTTAATTAAATTTTCCATAACTCTTAGTTGACTGAGCAGTTATTATATCTCGTTACCATAACGATTAACTTCCTGTCGTTAGGTATTCGATTTCAACAAAACAATCAAAATCATTGATTATGCATTGAATTATGACCAACCTCACACAAAGGTTAATATTATTTTGAATCTATAAATACTGTGTTAGGTATTCCATATTAAATGTAAAGAAAGGCTGTCTACGCTTCAAAGCTGCGACACGGTCCATAACTGTATGTAGAAATAGATATCTATACATCGCTATAATTTCAAGTCAACTTCTTTTAAGCTATCTCTAGCTGTTATTTATGTTATATTGTAAAATCACGCAATATGCATCGTATGATCTCCTTTATCCGATCAAATCGTTGAATTTGTATGTCGTACCACGATCTTGTCATAGGTGGGGTACGAACATCAATCTTTGTACATCTTTTCGCCTCTGTATTTATTAAGGTTCACGTAAATGTCGTATATATTTCTTATTCTATTGTATAAGCAAGTTTCTTATTGCATTAGTTTAAAATATTAGTCTGTCTGCATTTTATCTTCGTCGAAGGCACTTGACCTAATTTTGTAATTCTATAAATTACAATATAATAATTTATTAAAGTTATTTCGTTTTTAATTTCACTTGTTCCCGTAGCAAACAAAGCTATATTATCAATAGCACTATACAGTCCTTTCAACATCTTTACCCTTTAGGCAACAGAAGTTAGCTCCTTGGGCAAAAGATCAAATCAACCTAATAGTTTAAGTTATTTAGTGCAATCTTTATAACAGACTATTTCAATGCAAAATATAAGTTCTATAATGAGTTAAGTACACTTTGAAACCAGCAAGGCTGTTTCTAACCCCTATAGACAAAACTCTTAAAAAATATTATTGTCCTTGTCTTCCGAGGACCCCACTGCCAAACTTGGTAAGAAAGCAAGTAAATGTTAGACATCATTCTAGCGAAATATGTCATGTTGTTGCGTATTTAAAAAACTACATATAGCGACCTGTAATTGTCGCATTTTCGTTATATTCATGGTATCAATTAATTAAAGTTTATTTACGAATAATAATCTGTAAAGGCGTTTATATTAAGTTACAGGGAATCATTCAAAGTCATTAGGCCCCGAAGGCTGTACTAGGCTAAGAGTGTCTTATCATCACGCTGCCATAGCAATATTACCAAAGTGCCTAATCAATATTGATCATTATCATCACTTCTCACTGGGAAGACTTTATCTCCGCAAACAGACTCAGAGCTAGAAGAGCAAATGTAATTCAGATTTAGATAATTGATGTAGTTTACGTAACATACTGTGTTTTATGCATTTGTATTCCACAACCAAAGCACTTTAAGAGTAATTCAGTAATTTGGTGCAAGAGTGAACACGAAACGCCATCGGCTCCGATCGGCAACACTAGGCCCTATTAAGGTTATTTCTGTCGAAACAGTAACATTACAAATGCCAGAAACCCTGCTGTCAAACAGCGTTCTCATTTCCTTAAGCCTTCTTCTCTAAAGTTATTTCAGAGGCTGCATCAATATCAACCTTACTGGCTAATCAACCATTTTACTAAAAACTATTTCAACCATATGTTAAATAGACATATTAGCAAACCAGGCAAACCTGTTTGGCCCAGAAAGCCAGCATAGGTGTATTCCCAAATGAAGATTAAATTCCAAAGTCAGCACATGGCAGCTCCACCATGCTGTTTCGGAAACAGCATCCAGTACCCGGCCTCGGAGGCAGCACTGTCTAGCCTAGAAGGCAACCGTTTTAAGCTCCGGAGGCGATTGTGCAAACTTCTGAAGCAAAAGTTCAAAGTGTTATTATAAAGTATCAGTATTTTTGAACTCACAAGTAATGTCATAATCCTTCGAAAACAAGTATCTGGTCATAGGCCCCGTAGGCAATGACTAAGCAAGGGTAATTTTATAATTATAAGCCCCGTAGGCACGTTTATTCATTTTAGTGCAATGATAAACCTTCTTTTTGTGACTGCCATATTTACTGCAATAAAGTTAGACCTTTAACTTCAAAGGTGAATTTTTAAACATAAGCCCTGCAGGCCGTTTTACAAGTAGACAAATTTAGACTTAGTATATTGTTTAAGATTTTCGCGGTTACTTTCACCTATTTTATTTTTTAAACTAGAAAGTTTAGAATCGTTAGCCCCGGAGGCGAGTTAAGGACATGAACAACCCGAATAGGTAAGTCAGTCATTCATACCCATTCACTTAGGTCTCGCAAGAAAAATTCTATGAGCTTTGTATCCCTTAGATCATATAGGGCGGCAATTTTTGATCATAAGCCCCGTAGGCAGTTCAACGTAAGTCTCTCAAACTAACTTTACGAGATTTACCACATTAGCCCCGTATGCCAGTTATATTATTCAGACATAAATACAAGTTTACACAATGTTGGTAATCTCAAGCCCCGTAGGCAATTTACCAAGAGCCCCAGAGGCATTTAAGTCTCACCGATTAGAGGCGATTCATATATCCAAACTTTTAACTTTTTAATAAAAATGAGTGCAATAATGAGTGCATTAAAATGTTCTTTATACTTCTCATACACCTTGCAGGCAAGTATTATGTACTCCATAGGCAAATGTCCTGAGAACAATGGTTAAATGCCCCGAAGGAAATTTCACACGGCTCCGAAGGCAACATTTATACAGCCTTGAAGGAAAAACTTATAAAGCCCCGAAGGCAAAAATTATATAGCCCCAAAGGCAAAAACAAAATAGCCATGAAGGCAACTGTGAATGTGTAGACCCTTAGGCGAGTGTGATGAGCCTCTGAGGCAAGTGGTAAGCCCCTATGGCATTAATTTCATGAGCCCCTCAGGCAATAATTTCGCAAGCCCCTGAGGCAAGTATCGTAAGCCCCTGAGGCATGTGTCGGAAGCCCCTGAGGCATGTATCGTAAGCCCCTTTAGGCATGTATGGTAAGCCCCTGAGGCATTTGTCGGACGCTCCTGAGGCATGTATCGTAAGCCCCTGAAGCAATGTGTCGTAAGCCCCCGAGGCAATGTGTCGGAAACCCCTGAAGCATGTAGCATAAGCCCCTGAGGCATGTGACGGAAGCCCCTAAAGCAAGTATTGTAAGCTTCTGAGGCATGTGTGGTAAGCCCCTGAGGCATTTGTCGGAAGCCCCTGAAGCATGTAGTGAGGTCTTTGCCGTAAGATGACACCATGACGTGAACAGAAGCAGCCGGCCCCGTAGGCGGTAGTTCCAGGTCCCATAGTGTTCTTCCGACGCCATGTGTTATGTAGTGTTGCAAGCCCCATAGACAGTGTAGTCACACCCGGAGGTAGTGTTAAGATGCCACTTAGGAAGTGTCATCACGCCCCACAGGCAGTGGCGCCAGCCTCCTTGGACAGTAGCCTCAGTCTGATAAGGCATCAGTGACAAGCCCCGGAGGCAGAATCACAACAATAGACTGCAACATAAAATAAAGAAAATAATAGTAGTGATACTATACAACTCATCCTGTCTGATTCAATGTTTCAATCCTGTGAATTTGTGGCAGACTACAAACTCTTTATTTACTCTTAGTAAATTTGTTATCATCAATCATCACCAATGTCGCAGTAGGCATTAAATAAAACTGAGCAAAAATCAAATATTGTAGATCAGAGAAGATTGATAAGTAATGTTATTACAATTATTACTGATAATTATTGTGAAAATATTTTAGAATTAAAATATATCAAATCTCATACATTGAACAACTCATGTTCCCATAATACATCACATTACATTCAGTTTCCTCAATATTAATAAATAATTAATTTCTGAATATTCATTAATCATTATCAACCTTTATACTTAATATAAGAAACAAATAACACACACTAGGGTTCAGGTGTTAGTTCATTAATGTTTTCTCTCATATTTCTTATCCATTTGCAATAAAGGTGAAATTAGAACAAACTTGCATACCTAATTCTGGCACAGTTTGTACCTCTCTCTAATATATATTTTTCCTTAGGAATGTCTCAAGTAAACTATTGAAACATTCACGACATCCTTGTTTAGTGATAGGTTTCATATGAAATATTTAATGAAATAATTAATTTATTCAACCCCGATAAGTCTTTATAGGTGAAATCCAATCATTTGTTATACTGATAACAATTTAAATTGATCACTACTGTTATAACATGTTGACAACACACACACTTTCATATATGTACTTATGGTTTTATCCTTTGTGGTTATCAGAATAAAATAACATCATAAGTAAGTAACCTCCGTGAGTTCACCGAGTAACTCAATCTTGTCACTTCGTAATCTTCACAGAACTAACAAAACATTATCATTTACTACTAGAATATTATGTATGTGTCACTTACATAAAATTAAAGGGACTGTGTAACATTAAATAACTGAACATTCTTACCAAAACACAATGTTAGGTATTTGCGCATTATGTTATACTTATCCAGCTGTACCATCCTCATCTAGTGTGCAATCATAAGTTTGTGTTATTGTAGATGCGAAACATCACCCATGCTGTCTTGGCCATGCCTTTTCTCAAGTTTTAATCGCATTTCTTCATTGCGTTTTCAATCCAAGATAACCACACTCAATGACCTTGAAAACTGAAAGAAAATACTAAAGATGGGGAAGTGAGCTGCCCCTTTTCCGACACGCCGACCAATTGTAATTGTAATTGTAAGACGGGCTGGTTTCCGCAACTTGACGTCAACATGCGCCTATTTTGCGTGACTTTTGTTTATTAGGATGGCTGTCAGTCTAGCTACCCTAGCTCCTCCAGAAATTGCAGAAGTCCCTTAGGATCCTCCACAACCTCCGGGAGGGACCCGGGTGTGCCCAGGTGTTTTGCCCGGTAGTTGGCCACCTCCTTGCAGTTCAACACGACGTGGGCGGCCGTTTCTTCCTCCTCCATGCATGCTCTGCATAAAGGACTGTCGGTGATACCTAGAGTGTATAGGTGTTTGTTGAACATACCATGCCCTGTTATTACGCTCGTAACCGCTCGAAGTTGAGTCTTCTTTAGCTGGAAGAGCTTGCGGGAGAGACGTGTATTGATTGCAGGTAAGGCTTCCTTTGATTGTCGGCACCCCTTCTGGTTCCGCCAATTTTCGTTACCTTGTACCTTGGTCTGCAGTCTTAGCAGAGATCGAAGCCCGTTAAAAGGCACCGGTACTATCGGTTCCGGACCAATAGCTCCGGCGTCGGACCCCCTTTTAGCGAGTTCGTCAGCTGCGTCATTACCTCTGGATCCACTGTGTCCTTTGATCCATTGTAGAGTGATATTGTTGTTGTTGCTACATACCTTCATTATAGCACAGTAGCAGTTGTATATGAGTCCTGAGTTCATTGTATTGCTGTCTAGAGCCATGAGTACAGCTCGACTGTCTGATAGTATCCTAATTGACTGTTCGGCTATCTTCCTGTCTTTGATAGCCTCCATAGCCAGGATTATGCCCATGCATTCAGCCTGGAAGACACTTTTATACTCACCGAGTGGACGGGAGATGTTAATATTCAGGTCCTCTGAGAATACCCCGGAGCCAGTACCTGTGTTTGTCTTTGATCCATCCGTTAAAATTCTTAAATCAGTCTGATTAAGTCCTTCACGATGGTCATCATGTAATTGTATTTTGTATTTTTGTCAAATACATACGTTTTGTGTATCCTGTCGTTTATGGCACCTGGAGGGGCCGTGGAAAAGGAAATAGGGGTACCTTGTTGATTGCTTCTTGGATTCCGCTCTTGAGATTGACGCGTAGCATTGCAGTCCAATGGCGATCCAGGCCAGGGCACATTCACCTTTTACCACTATTCACCAAGTTTGAGTTGTAATTTTCTTTGTTTGAGGAGGATGCGATGGAGTTTACGCGGAACGCGTGCCGGCAATTTATTTTTGATGAGTTTTAATTAGCGTTTTAGTTGCAATGAGCACGATAGCGGCGTTCAGTTTGGCTCACGGCGGACAATTGACGAATGACAGGTGGTAGCGGAAACGGATGAGATAGAATGGAAAGGATATAGGAAGAAGAATGAGTGTTTTGAATGTGTAGTGTTGCTAGTTCGTTTAATTAAGTGTAGATTTAGGGAAATTATTTTTATTGAAATTGAATGGATTAAATACTTAAAATTTATTATAAAGCGGCTTGTACAACTTCCCCGGCCTAGAGGTTTTCTCTAAACAAGAGATATGAGAAAATGAAACTTAGAACTATTTTAAAACTACGTAAAATAATTAAAAGCATGAACATTCTCTATTGAGTGAGCAAGGGACAAACACGAACTACGGGTCTTATGTAAGTACCTGAAGTAGTACGGACCTGTACCGCTCGAGTAACGTTGTCTTTTCCGGGAAAGAGCTTCTCTATCACTCCAAGAGGCCAACAGAGTGGATGAGCGTTCGAGTCTTTGATAACTACTACCATTCCTAACTTTAAAGGACAGGAAGGAGAGTTCTATTTCTCTCTTTGTTGAAGTAACGTAAGATATTCTTGGCTCCATCTTCGCCAGAAAGACTGGGTGATTTTATCGAGTAACTGATAACGAGATAAGCGAGAGTCTGAAATTTCTGAGAATTCATCAGTAGGTAAAAATTTAAGCGGAGTTACGTTTAAAAAGTGGTTTGGAGTTAAAGCTGAAATATCAGACGGGTCAGAACCTAGCACACAAAGAGGCCTGCTATTGAGTAATCCTTCAATTTGAACGAGAATCGTGTAAAATTCTTCGTAGGTAAGAACTTGTTTTCCTATGACTTTAAATAAATGAGTTTTAACACAACGGACATTCGCTTCGCTGAGTCCATTGAAGTTTGGACCATAGGGTGGACTATGTTTAAATTGTATACGGTATTCAGATAAGAGTTGCTGTCCTATATAGTTTTGATGTGATGTAGAGTTTAAAAGAGTGTAGATTTCATCTAGTTTACGTTTAGCGCCAATAAAGTTAGTGCCTCCGTCACTGTAGATCATAGAGACAGGGCCACGTCTACAAATGAATCGCTTAAAAGCGGCGAGAAAGAGTTCTGAGCTTAAGTCTGTAACTAATTCTAGGTGAATAGCTTTGGTTGTTAAACACAAATATAAGCTTTATGCGACTTGACTCCACGACGTCTTATATGCGTTATGTAGAACGGACCAGCGTAATCCACTGCTGTGTATACGAAGGCCTTTACCTTCGAAACAAGGAATGAAGGTAAATCTCCCATTATAGGGAATGGATTTTTAGGGTTGAGCTTGAAACAAGTATTACAATTATGAACTCTTTGGCGGATAAGATTCCTAGCCTACAAAATCCAGTATTTATTTCTGAGTACAGCCATAAGCAGTGCGGGTCCTGTATGTAAATTAGAGATGTGGTAATGGTCCACTAGAAGAGTGACAATATGATTTTTTGGCGGCAACAAGATTGGAAACTTTTGTTTATATTCGAGTTGAGAGTGGGAAAGTCTACCACCTACTCGGAGTAGACCGTTGTTGTCAATAAATGGGTTAAGTTTTAAAATTAATTTAGAGGGACTTTTATTATTTCTAATAGCGTGTATTTCTTGTGAAAAGCTAATGTTTTGAATGTAACAAATAGTGTATAATTCTGCTTGCTCCAAATCATGAACAGTAATTGAACCGCGTGATTTTAACGTCCTTGAAAAACGTAAGACATAGACAAGAGCGTTTAAAAACTTGGTCCAGGTAGACACGCGCTCGGAGAGATCCTGAATCGGGTGAGTCGCAGGAGCGTCAGTAGAAGGTTTGGTAATCAGTGAAACGGTTTTAGTTTCTAATAGATCTGAGCTATTGGGGCCAACTTTAAAGGGCTGAATAGGCCATTCCTGGATAGGAGATGAAACCCATGGAGGAGCGTGAAACCAGAGACTATGATTCAATATTTGGTTGGGTGTAACGGGGCGCGAAATAATATCTGCCGGGTTTTCGTGACCACTGACATGATACCAATGTGAAGCGTGTAGTTTTGAATTTATTTCTGTAATTCTGTTAGCGACGAATGTGTGAAATTTGAATGAGTGAGAATGAATCCAAGTGAGTGTGACTGTTGAATCTAAGAATGCGAATATTTTATCAATTTTACAGCGTTTACTTAAGACGTCATCAACTGCAGATAGAAGGTTTGCTAACAGTAAAGCGGCGCAGAGTTCCAGGCGAGCTAGTGGCATCTTTTTGAGTGGAGCGACGCGTGACTTTGAAGTGAGAAGATGAGTTGACCCTTTAGAGCCTTTACTCGAGCTAACTCGTATGTACACGGCGGCACCATAGCACCGCTCGCTTGCATCCGCGAAGCCTACGAGTGTGATGTGAGATGAGCGAGTGATGCCTACATGATGGGGCAGTTGCATGAGTTCTAAAGCAGGGAGTTCGCGGTAGAAGTTATTCCACTTAGCTGCGATTGCGGAAGGAACCTCAGAATCCCAATCGAGTTCTAATTTCCAGCATTCTTGAACGAGTAACTTCATATAAGCGGTGACAGGACCTATGAGGCCGAGCGGATCGAATAAGCGAGCGGTGGCAGAGAGTATGTTGCGCTTAGTACAGTTTTTTGGATCAGAGTGAATTTTGTATAGAAAACAGTCTGTGTTAGGTTGCCAATGCATGCCTACTATCTTTGTATTAGCGTCGGGATCAAAGTTAACTATGTGAGTCTGTTTATATGTGGCGGGAATCCTTTCCATGAGCTGAGGGCTATTTCGACATCCATTTGACCAGGTTAAAACCTCCTGATCTAAACATAGCGACCATTTCTTTATATGTTTGTTCAGCCTGGTCCAAACCGTCAATGGAACAACAATAGTCGTCCATGTACATATGGTTTGTGGCTTCGTAAGCGGCTAGTGGGTACTTGTCGCGGCTGTCCGCGGCGAGCTGTCGAATAACTCTCATCGCAAGGTAGGGTGAGCTAGATACTCCAAATGAAACGCGGTTAAACTCATATGTTTCAATCGGTTCACCCGAATGAAATCTGTACAGTATTCTTTGAAATGGGTGATGATTTGCGAAAAGTTTACATTGGAAATACATTTTCTCAATGTCACTAGTCATAGCGATCGCGAAAAGGCGTAAATTGATTAATAAATCGAAAATGTTGCTTTGTAAATTGGGACCAGTGTATAAAATATCGTTAAGCGATTTTCCTGTCGAAATAGTGGCGCTGGCGTTGATTACTATGCGTGTTTTGGAGGTCTGTTTCTCCGGGCGGTAGACGGCTCTATGCGGTATGTAATAAGAACTGATATTGGTATCGGGGTTTTCTATTTTAGATAAGTAACCGTCATCGATATAACTTTGTAGCGTAGCGTTGTAATCTGAGCGTAGGTCAGGGTTAGAATCTAACTTCTTTTCTAAGTGAAGAAGGCGGCGTTTCGCGGTTGAGTAAGAGTTTCCAAGTTCGGACGGGGGGTCCTTGAAAGGTAAATGCACGGTATAACGGCCCGATGCATCGCGTGAGTGAGTGGATTGAAATACTTGTTCACAGGTCTCATCCTTTGGACTCATGTGAGTTTTTGTAGGTACATTCTCCAACTCCCAGAACCGTTTCGTAAGAGAATCAAGTGAACAAAAGAACGACTTGTCATCCTGAATAGTGAAAGCAGAGCGGTGATTTTGCGGTTGTAAACAAGCGGCCCTACCCATGGCTAGATAACCCAACGTACTCTGAACTGCGACAACACTAGAGGTTGGTGAGTACACCTTATCGCTTTCCAAAAGGAATGGGAACAGTTCATTGCCTATAAGACAGTCCACGGGTGCGGGAGAATCGAAAGTGTCATCTTCCAAAGGCAAGTAACGCAAGTGAGCGAGATGTGAAACATCAATAGGTGCGTTAGGTAAGTGATCGGTAATAGTGTCTATTACTCGAGCGGTAAGAGTGTAGGAGCTGCGTGAGTCATAGCGAGAGTGAATGGTAAAAGTAGTTACTCCGAGCGAGGCGCTCTCTGTCTGCCCTATGCCCTTTACGGTCGAAGAAGTGGAAATTATTTTCAAATTTAAGCGTTCGCAACAATCTTTAGTTATAAAATTACTCATGGATCCGGAATCTAAAAAGACACGAATATTATTACGTTCGTTGCCTTTGTAAACGTATACTACAGCTGTAGGTAACAGAACTGTCGTATTTTGCACACTACTGTCATTAGAACCGGTCACTGAAAGCGCTAAGTTGTTTGAATATGCGCGCGAACTCGCATCGGGAGTGCCCGAGTCGGAGCGTGGCGGCGGCGGCGGTGCGAACGACACAGGCGGCGGCGGAGCAAACACTGGATGCGCGGTAGCAGCAGGGCAATCGCGCTAAAAAAAGTGGACTGAATCGCAATTGAAACGCAGCTGGGGGGCTACCACCTAAGCGAAGCTGATGCTGATTGAACGAATGGAATGATGTACATTGCTGTGTTTGGTTCATATTGTTAATCAAGGTCTCCTTTTAAAGAAGCAATCGACTACGTTCCATTCGTTTACCCAGCATCAGATTCGCTTAGGTGGTAGCTCTCCAGCTACGTTTCAATTGCGATTCAATCCACTTTTTTTAGCGCGATTGCCCTGCAGGGCGAGTGACGGGCACTTGCGGCGCGGGGGGCGCGGGGCGGCCGGCGATCAGCTGCGACTGCGACTGAGCCGGCGACGCAGGCGCCGCGGCGGCGGCCGTCCGGTCGGAATTTACTGCCCTCGTGTTATAGTTGTATATATGTAAAAGGGTATGATGTTTGTTGTTACAAACACCACATAAGCGTTGAGATTTGCAAAACTTAAGATCATGAAATCCTAAACAGTTTTTACAAAACTTATGTTGCGTAACAATATTATTTCGAGTTTGCGGGTTTTGTTGTAGAAAGTATTCACATTTGTACAGTGGGTGAGAAGTGGAGTTATTGCAGATAATGCAAGGAGTTTGTTGTGATGAATTCGCGGGTGATTGAGGTAGGGAGTAGGTATTTTCGTTTACAACGAGTGAGTGAGTGGGTTTAGATTTGTTATTGTTTGTATTAGCGTTAGAGTTTTTGTTTATGTTTTGAGAATTAGGTTTAGCAGGAAGTGCGTTTGGGCGTAATGTTTGTATTTTGTTTTGTTCTTTTAGAAATTGCGTGAGTTGTGCGAATGTAGGTATAGGTACATGTCTGTGTGATTGTTCGAATAAATTGAGTGTTTCTTTGTCGAGTTTACTTAGTGCGAGGTGTGTAATAATAAAATCTGATAAATCAGTGATATTAAGACGGCGTAAGGCAGCTTCAGCTGAGCAAAACTGATCAATGAATGTTTCTAGCGATTGGTTAGGTTTAAGCTGCAACAGCTGATTTATATACATTGAGGCTTGGACGCGGGCGTCTTGGTATTTTTCTTTTAGCGATTCCCATATGATATTATAATTATCAGCGGTGGGTGTGACACCTGAGCAAACTAATAAAGCTTTACCCTAGAGGCAGCCCACCATTTATTGCACCTTTTCGGCGTCAGTGAGGCGAGTGTTAGTGTGAATTAAGCTTTTGAAATTTTCGTAAAAAGTAGGCCATTTGCTAGGTGTGCCGTCAAAAGAAGCTAACTGTAGTGGTGGGAGTTTGCGAAGCAAAAAGTCGGAACCAGGCTTAGGTGTAGCAAGTTGAGTGGGAGTGACATCACTTTGGACTTGTTTAATAAAACAATAAAGTTCTTCAAAGGCGATTAAAGACTTGTAGTTCGGGTTTAGATCGACTTCATGTTCAATATAAGCGTATGCCAAAGCATCTAGCGTTTCAATAAAATCTGTTCTGATTTGTTCGATATTGCGAGCGCGAGCAAGAAACTTGACACAATCTGAGTTGTCGGAAACCTTTAGGCTAAGGTTGTAAACATCTTGGCAAATCTCAAACAAAGCAGACTTTTTTGCTTCTAATGAAGTGATTTGAGGATGTTGTTTACCCTCTTCGCCTTTTCTAGGCATTTTACGAGGTTACAGACAAAGTATACCTAATTAATTATAGTGACAAAACCATTAATATTTACGTAAATAACTACAAAATATACTAAAATGCGAATAGCCAATGGCGGCTGAGACGCGATAAGGTTATGGCAGAATGCAATTTAATTTTGTTTTAATTTAGCGGTTTTTTTTTAATTTATTTTTTATTTAGCGAGTGAAAATATAATTATTTATATGTAGCGTAATGAGTTAGGATGCGTGTGTGTATGCGTTGAGTAAATGTTATGAGTGATTAAGCGAGAATAGCGAGATGAGTGTAATTTACTGGCACGCGGTGTTAGCACAAAGATGGCGGTGAGGTTATGTTGTTTGAGCAGTAAAACTGTGAGGATGGTTTATCCGAGGGAGAAGGACCAAAAACTTGGAGGGGCCGTAGAAAAGGAAATAGGGGTACCTTGTTGATTGCTTCTTGGATTCCGCTCTTGAGATTGACGCATAGCATTTCACCAAGTTTGAGTTGTAATTTTCTTTGTTTGAGGAGGATGCGATGGAGTTTACGCGGGACGCGTGCCGGCAATTGATTTTTGATGAGTTTTAATTAGCGTTTTAGTTGCAATGAGCACGATAGCGGCGTTCAGTTCGGCTCACGGCGGACAATTGACGAATGACAGGTGGTAGCGGAAACGGATGAGATAGAATGGGAAGGATATAGGAAGAAGAATTAGTGTTTTGAATGTGTAGTGTTGCTAGTTCGTTTAATTAAGTGTAGATTTAGGGAAATTATTTTTATTGAAATTGAATGGACTAAATACTTAAAATTTATTATAAAGCGGCGCGTACAGCACCCAATATAGGTTACTCCTCGGTAGCAGTGCGCAGGATGACTGCGTGAGGGGCCCTGCTGTTCTTCGCCCAGAGACCTAGGGTGTTTAGACGTATCGCGGATATGCATGCTTCCTGTCTAATAAACAGGTGTAAGGCTGGTAAGTTAAGCATTACCTCCAGAGCCGCGCTGGGTGTAGTCCTCATGCTGCCAGTCATGGCCAAACAGGCTTGTCTTTGAAAACTTTGTAATTTGGTCTGTACCGTGGATAGATTAGTGCGCGGCCACCACACCACAGCGCCGTAGCAGACCGTTGGTCGAATCACTGCTGTATATAGTCACCGAATGATTTTGGGGGAAAGGCCCCATTTTTTCCCTATCATTCTGCGACATTGCCAGAACATGATACTTGCCTTAGTCAGTTTTGACTCAAGGTGTGCATTCCAACTCAACTTACTGTCCAGGACTATACCTAGATATTTGACCTCAGTGGAGAGTTGGAGTTGAGTGTTAAATAGTCGTGGGAGATTGTAATTTCCCAGCATGCGTTTGTTAGTGAACATTACTACTTCCGTTTTGGTTGGGTTCACCGATAGCTCGAACTCCCTGCACCATTGTTCGACAATCTTGAGAGCTGATCTGGTTACCTCACAAACCGTACTTGCTTGCTTGCCTGAGATCAAGATGGTGAGATCATCGGCATAGCCTATAGTGTGGTAATGATACCTGTTTAACTGCGAGATGAGGCTGTTGATGACGATGTTCCATAGAAGGGGCGATAGTACCCCCCCTTGTGGACAGCCCTTTACTACCGTCGCCATGCGGGAGCCGCCGGCAAAACGGACGACTCTGTTTTGCAGCATGTTATTGATCCAGTTAATTAGAACATTACTTACTCCATGTCTGGAGAGCGCTGTTTTGATACTGGTGTAGTTTGTTTTGTCAAAGGCACCTTCAATATCGATAAAGGTCCCTAGACAAATGCCTTTGTTTTGAATAGCTTCTTCTATCCTCGTGACTACCGAGTGTAGAGCTGATTCTGTAGATTCACCTGCACTGTACGCGTGTTGGTTGGGGTGCAGCGGTGTATTTTTCAATGCATTGTCCCTCAGTTCTCTGTTACATATTTTTTCGAGTGTTTTCAGCAGAAAGGATGTAAGGCTGATTGGCCTGAAGGATTTTGCACTGGTGTAGTCGGATTTACCTGGTTTAGGTATAAATAGTATGTCTACTTCCCTCCATTTTTGTGGTATATATTCAAAGGCCAGACATGCTCTGAGGATCTGCACGAGTATTTCAATTTCCACTCTACCTGCCCACTGGAGGAGGGCCGGGAAGATTCCATCAGGTCCAGGTGCCTTGTAAGGTGCGAAGCTGTCGATTGCCCAGTTGACTTTGTCAGTACTTACCACTTTATGGGCGTAGTTCCAGCTGTCCTCCGTCGGGCTACCAGTCACCTCTATCCAGTCTACATTTCACGCCGACCAATTCATTGTTACACAATTAAACCGGCACTGCAAAAGGTGTTTTAAACCATTATTTATACGTTTTTGTTGAGGTTTAACATTCCGTTTAACATTGTCATTTTCTTCTTTTATCGCAGTTCTTTGTGGTCTATTGTATTCACAGGTTCATTTCACTTCTGAATGGTTAAACTAAAACACTTTTTACTTCTTAAACATTCCTTTTAATTCGATATTTTACAAATTATAATGCGAGAACACATAAACACCGATCTACGCGCGAAAACGATCTGTCAAAAGTGCCGTGTAGTGTTGCGCCACACCGCGTGGACTGGTAGTGTTGTACCAATTGTGTCGTTGATCGATTTTCTCTTAACACTACTTACCACATGTATGCAGACGACCTACAAATCTACACTCAGGCGTCTCTGGCAAATCTGGCAACTTTACTACCATGTATAATTTATTGACTTAGAAATCATACATGGTAGTAAAGTTGTTGACCAAGTTGATACAATAAAATTTTTAGGCTTACATTTTGACAACCATTTGAATTGGAAAAATCATATTGACTACATTTGTAATAAACTAGACCGTTTTGTATTTGTGCTTGGGCGTCTTAGACAAACTGTGTCACTGGAGGCTGCGTTGACTGCGTACCATGGCTATGTCTCATCTGTCTTGAGATATAGACTCATGATGTGGGGTAACTCAGTTGATGCAGAAAGAGTTTTTATTGTTCAAAAAAATGTTTACAGGCTATTTGTAATTTTGTAATGCACATTTCATGGACAGTTGCAGGCCTATATTTAAAAAACTTAAGGTATTACCATTGACATGCATTTATATAAGAGACCTATGTATTTTTGTTAAGAATAACGGTTCGTTGTTTAAACGGCGTTGCGATGTTTCTACAAGACAGGCCAGATCAATATATGCCAACTTACTTTATAAACCCGAATGTCGGCTTGATATTTTTAAGAAAAACGTTTTTTATATGTGTATAGTTGTTTTTAACAATTTTCCTGAGGAAATTAAACTATTAGAAGGTAACATTTTTAATCGTAACATAACTGGTTGGCTGCATGAACATTTATTTTATGACCTAAAAGAATATTTTGATTTTAAAACATGGACATAGAAATAACTTATTGTATATTGTAATAATAAATCTAAACTGTGACAAATATTTGCATGCCTATTAGGTTAGGTAGAATATGTGACTCACTGTAAACATTTTTAATTGACATCTAATGTAAAACATATTCTTGCAAATAAAATAATTTGAATTTGAATTTGAAATCTAGCTGATGCTATAGTTACCACCAATAATGATCTTTCTTTAATCCTCTTTTGGCCTTAAGTAAATCCCAGCAAGACACAGACCATAATAATTGGCAGCTCAGGTTGAATATCTAGAGTTAGCTTTTTCTCTTCTTTATTTCTCTGCTCCAGTTGCCTTGAAAAAATTGCTGTTTAGCAATGTTCAACTTTTTCTCCGCTCAATATTCAGAGCAATTATTAAAAGTCATAGAATAGAATAGAATAGAAAAAATATTTATTTTATAGGACATTCAGGATGCCACTTAAAACAAGTCAAGATTACATGAAATAGGCGCATAATAAACATACATTAAAGGATTTTAATACATACATCCGCAATCGTTCTATTGACCCTACCGACTCTACGCCTATTCGCAAAGGTGTAGTCTTCCCCACCAGTCATATCGAATATTAAACTAACAAACAAACGGCTAAGTGGTCCTAACAACATAGGTATATTAAAATCAGAATTAGCCGTTAGTTTGTTGGTTTAGACATTACTCGTGTTAAATATGCGTATAATTTTTGTAGAGTAAAACAAAAATATATTATTAGTGGCACAGTTTGGGCCTTTCGATAATTTTATTTCAACTCTTTAATTTGTTTTTTGTTTGTAAAAAAATGTTTACTACCAATGCTTCTTTGTTTATATTTACACGAAGAAAATATTTATTTCCCAATACTCTGATGATTTTGTAGTTTACTGCTACTGCAAGTTTGCTTCTGAAGGCAAGGTGAAGATCCAAGAGTCGTTGAATTGATTAAAAAGATACCAATTTATTGTTTGAAATTGGTCTAGAAATATCTCCAAGTAAAAGTAAAATGTATTTATTTAAAAGTGGGTTTAAAAAGAGCATGTCGATATCTAGCTTCACAATCAGCCCTTGCCAGGAGTGAATTCGGTTAAATACTTGGGACTTTGGCTGGATAAAGGTTTAAGGTGGAGTAAGCATATCAATGAAATTAAAGAAAAGGCTCTAAAGTATGTGAACGTGTTTAGAGCGCTTGCTGGCTCTGGTTTTGGAGTTCATCCTACTCAGCTTGGACGCTTATACATAGCAATTGTTCGGAGTCGATTAGTTTATGCCAGTTTCTTATATTCTTATGGTGCAATATCTCATTGGAGAAAGTTAGATATGGTTCAGAATGCTTGTTTACGTGTGATTGTTGGATTTATTAAGAGCACGCCAATTCATGTTATGGAGGCTGAGCTTTCTTTGCCTCCTTTATTTATACGTCGGCGGTGTCTTGCAGGCAGATTTTGGTTAAGATGTAAGTTGTTTACTGAAAATATGAAATTACAGAACTTTCAAATTCTTCGGAAGCTTCTTTTTGGAAAAACAAGCCACTTTTGATTGATATTTGTGAGAATTTCTCACCTGTGCCTGTTTATACCAGTAACGTGATTGGAATGCTTTCTTTGGAAATGTGGGTTACCAGTATAGACCGAAAAAATGTTTTAAAACGTGAAATAGGTGGGATGCTTAAGCCAAAGTCTGCATATACGCGTGCTTATGAAGTCGGTTTGCATGGATGCATTGTGTGGGACCTATTCTAATTCTTACAACATTTTTACAGATGGATCAAAATCGAATCTAGGGAAAACGGTGCTACATTTTTAGATTGGCAAACAAAAGATTATATGATGTTTTGTATTGATTCCGGCATTTCTATTAAGGCTTTAGAAGTGATTGCAATCTTTGAGGCGCTGTCGTACATAGAGAGTGTTCCTCATGACAATTTTGTGATCTTCACAGATTCAAAAAGTACGGTGCAATTTCCTTTTCGTGGCATTCCATTGGCATTTTCGATTATTAAAATTATTCTGAAATTATTATCATTTAAAAAGCTTGTAGTTCAGTGGATTCCATCTCACATGGGTGTTGTAGGAAAAGACGAAGTAGACCTTTTGGCAAAGGATGCTGTCTATAAAGGGATCCCATTTCACATGTTTCATGGTTTACAGAAGTGATTGGTAAAGTTCGGGATAATCGTTTTAAGAGATGGGCAGAATACTTTGACGAAAGGTCGCTTACGAAAGGAATATGGTATAAGACTATCCAATCTAGTCTTCCAAGGTTCCTGTGGTTTAACCCGTGTGAGTTGGATCGCCAGGATTTAGGATTGTTACGCATCATATAATCGAAACTATTCCATTGAATAGTTTCGGCCATATGATGCGTAAGGTAGCTTCTCCAAATTGCTACCTTAGAGTTGAAGACATATATCATGTTACATTACAATGGAGTGTGGTCGGAGTAAAGCGATGAGAACGCAGCTTGTTATACGTAGCCCCAATATCGACATGTGAACAGCATCTTGGACCTTCCAGAATCTGGTTTGGCCAAGATGCTTATCTGTTTATATTAAAAAAAATAGAAGCGAGGCATTAATTTTTGTTCTAGGCTAAGTTTCCTCTATGAGTGTCGCGATGAGGGTGACATTTCATAAAACCCTAAATAAATAAAATTAGATTAAAAAATATATTTCTTATGCTTAAAAAAACGAACTGTAAGCCTTGATTAAGATAGTGTAGTAGTAGTTTTCTTTTATTTATTACGATAGGCAAAGTAGAGAGCTATACAGCTTATAAAAACTAAAAGGAATTTCAGGAAAGAGACATTTATTAAAATTATTGCTATCTGGTTCTAACATATTATTAAAGGTTTGTTTCTGGTAATTAGATTTGTAAACCATAAAACAAAAAACCTTAAAAAAACTTAAGTGTTCAAAAAAAAATTTTTTGGGTTCCGTACCCAAAAGATAAAAACTGGACCCTGTTACTAAGACTACGTTATCCGTCCGTCTGTCTATCACCAGGCTGTATCAGTTAAAATTTTCACAGATGATTTAGTTTTGATAATCCTAAAACATTTTGGAAAAATCTGAAAGATTTGTTTATTGTTTCCAATAAATATAATTGCTTACCTCATTTCCTTAGTAATTCCGATAAGATAAATAATAAATTTTTAGACGTTCCCGGATCTTCTTCGGTTTCTCTATCAGAACTCACGTATTTCGAGTTTCAAAAATTTGGAAAATCCGCAATGACACTTTTACCGGTTGAAGAAAGTGAAGATTTAATCGAAAGCTACTGGAATAGACGAAATTTTGTCCATTTAACTGTGTATAAATAAAGATTTTATCTATCTATCTATCTATCTAAATTAGCAGAGAGATGATTCTGCTCACGCTACCTCGGACACTTACTATTTTAACGGCCATAGTAAATAGATCTATAATATCAGGAGTTGTTTCCTCGTTGTGGAAAGCAGCCATTGTTACTCCTTTGCCTAAGGTAGACAATCCTTCGAATTTTAAGGACTTGTGTCCGATAAGTTTTCTACCGTTTCTTGCATACAACAAACGTGATTTTTTGCCGTTGTTATAGATAATGGTACGGAACCTTTCATGCGCGAGTCCGATTTGCACTTGGCCGGTTTAAAAAAAATGTACTTCGATATTACTAAAGTAAAATTGAACTTCATACAGCCGAGTAGTTGACAGCGCCTTTTATGGAATTTCCTTCAAAGCTGGCCCAGATAATTCCTCAATAAAATTATTTTCACATAAATAACTTTTCTTAGCTTAGATTCCTAATATAATATCTCAATTTAATCTTTGAAGTGTAAAAAGAAACAAAACTTTTTTAAGAGGTGGTTACCTTATGTACGGAGGGCCGCATATCACTCTTTGGCCACATATCACGCGTGCACTCTTTGCTGTTGCGATAAGAGCGGTTTTGCAACGAAAATGGAGTAACCTGATACGCTGGCCTCTGTACAGCTTGCCACAATATATTTTAAAAATACATGGGCGACATTTTGGAGAAAGTTTTTCGTCCCAGTGTCCATCTATCTTTGAACTTTGGAGCTGTTGCGCTATGATAGCTCGATCCTTTTATTTTTGGTAGGTCAATCTGGCTAGGTCAGTCTTCCTGCGTTTCCTGCACCTATGGTGGCTCCGAGGTGATCAGAGCACACGTAGTTTACCACAGAATACCTTTACTTGAATCTTTTGTTACTCATTTTTATATTCTTTTATTAAATCTATACTAATCTATACTAATATTATAAAGCTAAAGAGTTTGTTTGTTTGTTTGTTTGTTTGTTTGAACGCGCTAATCTCCGAAACTACTGGTTCGAATTGAATAATTCTTTTTGTGTTGGATAGTCCAGTTATCGAGGAAGGCTATAGGCTATATAACATCACGCTACGACCAATAGGAGCAAAGATATAGTGGTAAATGTGTAAAAAACGGGAGAAATTATACCTAGACTGACGGACATATCAACGCACAGCCTAAACGGCTAAACGTAGGCACTTGAAATTTGGAAGGGACGTAGCTTAGGTACCGCAGAGGTGCACTAAGAAAGGAATTCCCGAAATTCCCACGGGAACGGGAATTAGCGGGAAAATCCTTTTGTATGAAAAATCTAAACCGCTTAAGTTAGACGCTTGAAATTTGGCATGCAGGTACCTTAGTAAACTTAAAGCTAAGTTGCAACAGGATATTGCAAAATTCCCACGGGAACGGGAGTTAGCGGGACAAAACTTTTGTATGTAAAAACCTAAATCACGTAAGATAGATGTTTTCAATCTGTGTACTCTGTACAAAAAAAAAATTAACACGCAAACGAAGTTGCGGGCATCAGCTAGTGTAGGAATAACTAGTAAAATTAAATCATCTTTCATCTTTAAAAAAATAATTAAAATTCGGCTACATCAAAATTAAAATAATATTAATTATAGACGGTGATAGCCCAGTTGGTAATTAGCAGACTTGTAATCCGAGGTCGTAGGTTCAACCATACCACTAAATTCGTCTTTTCAGATTTATGAACGGATTGCTAATTATCACTTGCTTAACGGTGAAGGAAAACATCGTGATGAAACCCGCCCGTCCAAGAAAATCTTCGAAAGACGAGCATTGGTTCAGCGTGGTG
Source organism: Aproaerema taeniolella (assembly GCA_949987775.1). Taxonomy (NCBI): domain Eukaryota; kingdom Metazoa; phylum Arthropoda; class Insecta; order Lepidoptera; family Gelechiidae; genus Aproaerema; species Aproaerema taeniolella. The sequence goes on from OX465244.1 coordinate 13,248,285, forward strand.
GACTATGGCCTAAATACCCTTCGTGTTTCGAAGGGAGGCCCGGGCCCCTCGGTGGGGACGTAATAAGTATATATATGGGCTGGTAAAAAAAAATTATACATTAATTAATATACTGTTAAATACGCGGCTAAGAAAGCCACTTATACCTTTCTACCCGTCGCGTTTGAGACCGCGGGACCCTGGGGCAGATAGGCCAAGGCGTTTGTCAGGGATACCGGCAAAAGATTAACGGACAGAGGGGCTGATCCGCGTGCCGGGTCTTTCCTGGTCCAAAGACCCTCCATCGCGATTCAACGCGGCGGTAACGCTGCGAGCGTGATGGGTACCTTTGCTCCGGGTGAGACTCGGGCCGGATTTTAACTTGAACTTTGTGTTTTAAATTTAATTTTATTAGTTTTAAGTTGTGACATTTAATTTTATTTTAATGTATTGTTAGAGTTGATTTTGAAAAATGTTATCAACTTTTATTAATATTATAATTAATTATATAATTATCATTATACTTATTAGTTTATTTATCTAAGAATACCTAACCATTACAATTGAAACTTAATCTATAATATCTATACAAATATTATTAAGAGGAAAGATTTGTATTTTAGTATGTAACGAATAGGCTCCGACTCCGAAACGACTGGACCGATTTTGAAAATTCTTTCAGCATTAGGATGCTACATTATCCTTGAGTAACATAGGCTACATAATTTTCATGAATTCTCACGGAAACGAAGTCCCGAGTGGGATGCTACTGTATACATACAAAAAGATACATGAAGTCGAAAATAGAACCTCCTCCTTTTTTGAAGTCGGTAGCCGTGTGGTGGTTGGTTAAGAATAATACCACCTCATTTCTTTCCGTTGGTGTCGTAAGAGCCGACTAAGGAAACACAAATGAGACCTGCCTCCTATTAATCTGCCCCAGACAACGACACCTCAATTTGTTCTGAATCTGAGGTGGCGTCCTATGGTCTCATGCGGTGTGGTAGGCTCTGTGAAGGGCCGTCTGTTTCGCGACCACCCTCCAACCGAAGTCCGACGCCAAACAGCTTGCTGTGTTCCATCGGTGCGTAGAAGTACCAATGATACCTCTAGGCATTTTGATAGGCATTTTCTGGGTTAACTCGCTCCATCCTCGACCTTATCTTTGACCTTGGTCAAGATTGAGGTTAAGAGTTGACCCATATTATAATAATAAAAAAAGAACCCCCCTTTTTCTTCTAGTTATGATATAACTTGAGAACGGCTTGATCGATTTGGATGTTTCCTTTTTTTGTTGTGTTCCTTAATGTCACGTTCAGGAACGAAGTCGCGGGCAGACAGCTAGTACTTAATAATAATTACCCGATTATTTGGCACTATGTATTTAATTACCGAAAATATTACTCGTTGCCTCTATATCTAAATCAATCATTTTGTTTCGTTTTATACAAATAATTTACGTTTTCTACTCGTTTTCTGCAGGGTTTCAGTGTACGCTAGTTTTCTGCAGCGTTTCTATCAAGTTTCTATTGATAGAAGCGCTAACTTTCTATAGCGATTGTCAAAAAGAGCAGCTTGGCTAGCAATTTTTGTTCCACGCATTCGACAAAATGCCGTTTTTTTGGTTTTTATTTAAGTTATAGTATTTGAGAAAGAAAAAAAAGCTCCTCTAGCTTTGTTTCTTTCTATTAACATATACGCGCAAACATTTCAAAACATAATTTCACTATTTTTTCTATGTCTATGCTGCAGTAACTACTGTTTTTTTTACTTTTTTTTGAGATGAAGTATATGAGAAAGAAAAAGACGCTCTTATGGACGCTATGTGGCTTTTTTCTTTCTACCTCACTCAGATGCGCAAGAACCGTCACGTGTCAAACGAAATTTGACACTCGAATTGTATAAAAACCATAGAGCTGAGCGTATCACGTATGATCACGCATTAGAAAATTTGAAAACGCCACGGCGTTTACGAATGTAGAAATAGAATAGATCGACAGAAATGTCGCCTTGGCTAAGGCCCCAGCTTTCTTAACTTTTGATTGCATGTGGTTCATTTCTCTGACGAATTCAAAAAATTTAATCACATCTCGAGGAATGTCATTTTCTTCCCAGTCACTGAAAGACAGATGACAAATTTGACGTCCAGGTCCTTCTCCATTAAAGAAACGCAGCTCTGTAGCTACGAAGTTGTCAAATGCTCTGGTTTTGATGGTTCTTATTTGGTACTGACCAGCTTGGAAGACACAATTTTCTTCCGGACTCCAGTACCGGTTTTCTTGGTCTTCTAAATTTGATCGCAGTGACACTATAACATAATTCTGTTCACTCCAGAGCATGTGATAGAAGTTTTCTAGTATGTTGGCCCTTAGGCTATGGCAGCAGATGAATTTCTTCTTGTTTTCAAAGTCATCGAAGCAGTTCACCTTTTGAAGAGCTCCACTCGGACCGGCTTCTTGCTGGTATGGTAGTTGGTGGTATTCGCCCCTCAGTGTACAAATGAAATGTAGATTTCTTGAATTTTCACACAACTGAATAGCGTTATAATGTTTGAACTGACTGTGATCCATTGTACAAAGTATTCGGAGCGCGCTAGCTGTTGCTACGCCGGTGGACTGCACCAAAATACTGTCAGCGACGTGAAACTTAGGGTTTATATCAGAGCCTAATGTATATAAATTGCAGATGCGTTGGCACTTAAGCGCGGCTATAGTGTTGAAGTCAAGATCAAGTAAAAGTTGACGTACTCATTTTAATCTATACTAATATTATAAAGCTAAAGAGTTTGTTTGTTTGTTTGTTTGTTTGTTTGAACGCGCTAATCTCCGAAACTACTGGTTCGAATTGAATAATTCTTTTTGTGTTGGATAGTCCAGTTATCGAGGAAGGCTATAGGCTATATAACATCACGCTACGACCAATAGGAGCAAAGATATAGTGGTAAATGAGTAAAAAACGGGAGAAATTATACCTAGACTGACGGACATATCAACGCACAGCCTAAACGGCTAAACAAAGGCACTTAAAATTTGGAAGGGACGTAGCTTAGGTACCGCAAAATTGCACTAAGAAAGGAATTCCCGAAATTCCCACGGGAACGGGAATTAGCGGGAAAATCCTTTTGTATGAAAAATCTAAACCGCTTAAGTTAGACGCTTGAAATTTGGCATGCAGGTACCTTAGTAAACTTAAAGCTAAGTTGCAACAGGATATTGCAAAATTCCCACGGGAACGGGAGTTAGCGGGAAAAAACATTTGTATGTAAAAATCTAAATCGAGTAAGATAGATGTTTTCAATCTATGTACTCTGTACAAAAAAAAATTAACACGCAAACGAAGTTGCGGGCATCAGTTATATTATCTATACTAATATACTAATAATATTATAAAGCTAAAGAGTTTGTTTGTTTGTTTGAACGGGCTAATCTCCGAAACTACTGGTTCGAATTGAATAATTCTTTTTGTGTTAGATAGTCCAATTATCGAGGAAGGCTATAAGCTATATAACATCACGCTACGACCAATAGGAGCAAAGATATAGTGGTAAATGTGTAAAAAACGGGAGAAATTATACCTAGACTGACGGACATATCAACGCACAGCCTAAACGGCTAAACGTAGGCACTTGAAATTTGGAAGGGACGTAGCTTAGGTACCGCAGAGGTGCACTAAGAAAGGAATTCCCGAAATTCCCACGGGAACGGGAATTAGCGGAAAAATCCTTTTGTATGAAAAATCTAAACCGCTTAAGTTAGACGCTTGAAATTTGGCATGCAGGTACCTTAGTAAACTTAAAGCTAAGTTGCAACAGGATATTGCAAAATTCCCACGGGAACGGGAGTTAGCGGGAAAAAACTTTTGTATGTAAAAATCTAAATCACGTAAGATAGATGTTTTCAATCTGTGTACTCTGTACAAAAAAAAATTAAGACGCAAACGAAGTTGCGGGCATCAGCTATATTATCTATACTAATATTATAAAGCTAAAGAGTTTGTTTGTTTGTTTGTTTGTTTGTTTGTTTGTTTGTTTGTTTGTTTGTTTGTTTGAACGCGCTAATCTCCGAAACTACTGGTTCGAATTGAATAATTCTTTTTGTGTTGGATAGTCCAGTTATCGAGGAAGGCTATAGGCTATATAACATCACGCTACGACCAATAGGAGCAAAGATATAGTGGTAAATGAGTAAAAAACGGGAGAAATTATACCTAGACTGACGGACATATCAACGCACAGCCTAAACGGCTAAACGTAGGCACTTGAAATTTGGAAGGGACGTAACTTAGGTACTTCAAAGGTGCACTAAGAAAGGAATTCCCGAAATTCCCACGGGAACGGGAATTAGCGGAAAAATCCTTTTGTATGAAAAATCTAAACCGCTTAAGTTAGACGCTTGAAATTTGGCATGCAGGTACCTTAGTAAACTTAAAGCTAAGTCGCAACAGGATATTGCAAAATTCCCACGGGAACGGGAGTTAGCGGAAAAAACTTTTGTATGTAAAAATCTAAATCACGTAAGATAGATGTTTTCAATCTGTGTACTCTGTACAAAAAAAAATTAACACGCAAACGAAGTTGCGGGCATCAGTTATATTATCTATACTAATATTATAAAGCTAAAGAGTTTGTTTGTTTGTTTGAACGCGCTAATCTCCGAAACTACTGGTTCGAATTGAATAATTCTTTTTTTGTTGGATAGTCCAGTTATCGAGGAAGGCTATAGGCTATATAACATCACGCTACGACCAATAGGAGCAAAGATATAGTGGTAAATGTGTAAAAAACGGGAGAAATTATACCTAGACTGACGGACATATCAACGCACAGCCTAAACGGCTAAACGTAGGCACTTGAAATTTGGAAGGGACGTAACTTAGGTACTTCAAAGGTGCACTAAGAAAGGAATTCCCGAAATTCCCACGGGAACGGGAATTAGCGGGAAAATCCTTTTGTATGAAAAATCTAAACCGCTTAAGTTAGACGCTTGAAATTTGGCATGCAGGTACCTTAGTAAACTTAAAGCTAAGTTGCAACAGGATATTGCAAAATTCCCAAGGGAACGGGAGTTAGCGGAAAAAACTTTTGTATGTAAAAATCTAAATCACGTAAGATAGATGTTTTCAATCTGTGTACTCTGTACAAAAAAAAATTAACACGCAAACGAAGTTGCGGGCATCAGCTATATTATCTATACTAATATTATAAAGCTAAAGAGTTTGTTTGTTTGTTTGAACGCGCTAATCTCCGAAACTACTGGTTCGAATTGAATAATTCTTTTTTTGTTGGATAGTCCAGTTATCGAGGAAGGCTATAGGCTATATAACATCACGCTACGACCAATAGGAGCAAAGATATAGTGGTAAATGTGTAAAAAACGGGAGAAATTATACCTAGACTGACGGACATATCAACGCACAGCCTAAACGGCTAAACGTAGGCACTTGAAATTTGGAAGGGACGTAGCTTAGGTACCGCAGAGGTGCACTAAGAAAGGAATTCCCGAAATTCCCACGGGAACGGGAATTAGAGGGAAAATCCTTTTGTATGAAAAATCTAAACCGCTTAAGTTAGACGCTTGAAATTTGGCATGCAGGTACCTTAGTAAACTTTAAGCTAAGTTGCAACAGGATATTGCAAGATTCCCACGGGAACGGGAGTTAGCGGGAAAAAACTTTTGTATGTAAAAATGTAAATCACGTAAGATAGATGTTTTCAATCTGTGTACTCTGTACAAAAAAAAATTAACACGCAAACGAAGTTGCGGGCATCAGCTATATTATCTATACTAATATTATAAAGCTAAAGAGTTTGTTTGTTTGTTTGTTTGTTTGAACGCGCTAATCTCCGAAACTACTGGTTCGAATTGAATAATTCTTTTTTTGTTGGATAGTCCAGTTATCGAGGAAGGCTATAGGCTATGTAACATCACGCTACAACCAATAGGAGCAAAGATATAGTGGTAAATGTGTAAAAAACGGGAGAAATTATACCTAGACTGACGGACATATCAACGCACAGCCTAAACGGCTAAACGTAGGCACTTGAAATTTGGAAGGGACGTAGCTTAGGTACCGCAGAGGTGCACTAAGAAAGGAATTCCCGAAATTCCCACGGGAACGGGAATTAGCGGGAAAATCCTTTTGTATGAAAAATCTAAACCGCTTAAGTTAGACGCTTGAAATTTGGCATGCAGGTACCTTAGTAAACTTAAAGCTAAGTTGCAACAGGATATTGCAAAATTCCCACGGGAACGGGAGTTAGCGGGAAAAAACTTTTGTATGTAAAAACCTAAATCACGTAAGATAGATGTTTTCAATCTGTGTACTCTGTACAAAAAAAAAATTAACACGCAAACGAAGTTGCGGGCATCAGCTAGTACATAATATATGAGCTAGCGATTTGGGTTAACTATACTTCTAGATCATTGACTGATTATCATTGAAGTCTATTGGTATAGTGAACAATGCATTTAAGAAATAAAAAATATCTATTCTGGCAAAAGTTTTTCTCATCACAACATGTAAGTATCCAACGGCTTAAAACCACAACGTTTATATGTATTTTTCCGCAAAAATAAAGGGTCACCTCATTTTTTTCAAATAACTAAAAAACTACACATGCTAGCTCTTTGAATTAAAAATAATCTAAACGTAATTTAAATAACTCTTAAAATAAACTACAGTTTATTAAAAATAACCTTTTGTTTATTTGAAAATGAAAAGATTACAAAAATCAGGGAACTTCTTTCGAACAAAATAATTTACTTTTTTAATTTTTTATAAAAAGATATGGCCACCCACTTAAATTTAGTACCTTGTGTTTCCTCCACGGACTCTTCTTAAGGTTTGTATGCGATTAGGCATACTAAAAACAAGTTCCTCAAGCGGTATTGAGGTATATTCTTCCACTCTTCAATAAGGGCCTGTTTTAAGGCTACAAGTGTCAGAGGTGGTGGGTTTCGCTTCCCGACTAGCCTTCCGAGCTCGTTCTATGCATGCTCTATTGGATTCATGTCAGGACTCCTCGCTGGCCAGGCTATGAGATCGATACCGACTTATTGAATGTATCGTCTCACAGATAATTCTGTATAAGGGCGAGCATTATCGTGCATAAGAAGTGAATTATCACCCATATTTGTAAGGAACGGACCTGCATGTTCATTCAGGATTTCCATTATGTATCTTTCCGCAGTTAGGTTCCCATTTTCAATGAAAACAAGGTCTGTTCGTCCTTCTGAACAAATGCCGGCCTAGACGTGGAGGGACCCGCCGCCATAGGAGACCGTTTCCTTAAAACATGCTTGAACAAAACGTTCTCCAGGACGTCGATACACCCTGTCCCTTCTATTGTTGACGTATAACGCAAATCTTGATTCGTCAGTAAACAATACACGTGCCCAATCTTCTTCGATCCAAGTAGCGTGTTCCGTCGCAAAACGCAATCTTGCAATTTTATGATGATGTTCAAGTTTTGGACCCTGGGCTGGTCTATATGGTTTTAGGTTAGATTCTGCTAGGCGTCTTCTTACTGTATCATCACTAATATAATCTGTTCTGGTCTGTCACAGATGGTGTTGGATCGCAACTGCTGTTAGATGTCGATTCCGTAGTGAAGTCGTGACGATAAAGCGATCTTCTCTGGCTGTTGTACACCTTGGACGACCGTTTCCTGGTCTTCTTAGATGTTGTCCCGTTTCTACATATCTTCTTAACACTCTTTGTACCGTGGAAAGCGTCACACATCTGTTTCTGGCCACTCTGCGCTGACTCAGTCCAAGCTCTAGCATGGTGATGATTCTGGTGTATTCTTCTAAGCTAAGAGGCATGATTCAATGCAAAATATTCAAACTGAATAATAAAAAATCATTTTCAAGCCCAATATTTATACATTATTCAAAACAAAGTCAAAAAAGTCAAATTTGAAAAAAAAAACGCAAATTTAAAATAAAACGTTTTTATTTCGTAAGTATTTTCTAGTGCAATTTCAGGATAAAATGTGAAAAAAAAAGATTGCATGTAGTCCGCATATCTTCTCTCAGTTTCATTTCATAAGCAAGACAAGTTAACTTTATTATTTCTTAAAGACACCAACTGTTTTCAGGGTGATCCTTTATTTTTGCGGACGAGTTTACTTCAAAAATACCAATTTTGTGCGTCATAATTTCTTCATTAATCCTGTCGTTTTCATTGCATAAAAATGGACATCCAAAATTATACAGTAAAAAAATCTTTTCTTTACGTAAACGGAAGATTCTGTCACGGCGCAATTTGATTTCCAGTAACATACTATTTGTCATTTGATCTGTAATTGACTGAAAGAGAAAAATGAAGATAGGTTAATAACCAAATTATCCACTACTTTCTACACAAAAATCAACATCCTTAAAAGTAAAAAAGAAGCGTAATTTTTTAAAAGTCATGAAACTTAACAATAAGTAATTTACTTACATCTTGTTCCATTTTCTTCTTATCACTAAAGGTAATTAATTTAATCCAATTGCTTACTGAGTATACGTCTTCAGGTAAACTGAATTCAATTATTAACGCGTACACTATATATACATTTTTAACTATCTAGAATATGTTCAAAAGACTACTAAATTTTCTACACAGGCAACAGTCAATATCCTTATATTGACTTATTAAATAGCAGTTGCAAGTTAACACAGTCAACTTGATTAAATACATTGTAGTATTGTTCTCTCTCTTTTCAACGTCTTTTACATTATACTTTTTCATTTTATCATACGGATGGATATGTATATTTTGAATAAAATATTACTCTATTGCCAAAAATGATAATTGTAATAGATAAATTGTAATTTTGGAATTCTATTTATAAAATCTTTAGAAAAAATAAGAATGTTTAAGTAAGGGAACGCTACCATTTGTTGATGCGAAAATACATTAGAATATTTTACTAATGGTACACTATTTTGTATGCTTTGAAAATTGAGAGATAAAAAAGTAACACCATTGTTAAAGCATAAAGATTGTTTATTGAGTTCCGTTGCACACACGATCTATTTGTAAAAGTTTTTTCTGATGTTCTTCAACTTGTTTGTCTAGAGCCCGATTTTTTTCTCGAATCGAAGATGAATCTGGTTCCCGTCGTAGCTGATCTTTGAGCCGTAGTATGGATACAATATGACCTTGGTGTTTTTTTATTTCAAATTGTCTCCGCTCAGGTGTGTAGTTGCTGGTGGACTGCAAAATACAGTAATATGTGTCAAATTGTAATAAATGAAAGCTTGAATCTCTTTGTTACTATTTATCTTAAACTAACAAAAATTTTCACAAAAGAAATTGAGTAAATACCATTATTACTATGATATGCGAAAATTTAATGATTCTTATTGTAAATACGTTTTATTTCCTGTAATTCCCTCTCAAATTTCTCGATATTTCTATTAATGGCTATATTTTTTTCTGGAATAAGTGGCAAATGTTGCATTTGCTGAAGCTGATCTCTCATTTGTTGTAATGATGTAATTTGGCTTCGGATGAGGTCTTTTTGAAGTGCAATTTCAAAAAGACCTTTTCAGGTGTTAAGTTCTTATTGATGGACTGCAACAAATAAAAAAATTCGTTTAGTTGTAAACAGTCAAACAATTTACTATACAAGTATTGTAATACTGAACAATACTTTCATTTCTAATGATTTTCAAATATTTTAGACAAAAATTTACTATTTACAAAAGAAATTTTACGATTAACTATTATAAATTAATCGACAGATTAGTGTATTAAATTCTGCTAGTGCTGCCTCTGTATCTTTACAATGTAACTTTTAAATTTTACGATTGTTGGATTAGAATAGTTCTCGCTTTTTAAAAGTTAGGACCGGGTTCAAATACAACATTCAGCAAATATTTTTACAACTACATTTCTCTGCATTTAATTCTAGCCCCCTTCTTCTTCTCTTGCTTTCAATATTATTTTATTCAAATGTTCGAAAAACTTGTATATTGCCGAGGAAATTTAACAATAGTTCTATTGGAAAGTATACTAAAACCACTAGTATAATTTACGCAATAAAATTTCCTATAGCACAGTGTTAAAATTATTGCACAGGAAATACCTATGTATGGCATAAAAATAGACTACTCATGTGCTGATTCATTTTTATTTGCAAAAGGAAACACTGTTACAGTCAAGATGATTTAATAAGAATCCACTTTCGAATGAAGCGGATTTAGTTGAAGCAGTTTATATAAAAGAGACATATCCTTGAACTTCACCTTTATTTGTCATGTACCTATCTATCTTCTATATATCTTAAATATATACCATGAAAAAAGGTTTTGTTGTTCGCCAATCTCGTAAAAACTATTGAACGTATTGACATAGGACTTTGATCATTTGACGCGAAATGTCTGTAGATGGTTATAGGCTACCTATTTTTTAGATTAGGTTGGTCTTTCGTCACCAAACTCAGGCATTTTTCTTCGATTCGTTTGTTTTATCTATCGACATAAAAATAAACAAATTGTATTTAATGTTTTTGGTATGGTGACCATCCTAGACCATCTCGTACAGTCTGGTGGGCAGAACAGACCGTCTAAATGCGAGCGAAGCCGTGGGTAAAAGCTAGTTATTTAATAAAGTTCGAGCTCTATGAGGTGTGTTTTTAACACATCTTCATTAGGTTAAGCGACAAATGTCACGCTACGGATCATTTCAATGCACACATGATATCTTCGTGCGAAAAACAGCGTTATTCCTTAGAATCATAGGGTGTGTCTGTAGAGCAATCACATGCTAGATGTTTCATTATCTATTCATCAATATGCGCATGCGAATGTATGAAATTTCCGTCTATACTTATCAAATTGCAAAGGTCACACAATTGATATTTTTATCTTTTATTACTGTCTACTGTAAAACATGCTAATTTTATAGATCTAATAAGATAATTCCTAACATCAGGAGACACGACAGTGCATCGCGCCAAATACACATTGCAGTATTACAATTTATTTGAAGCTAGTCAGTTTGTTTGGTAATTTTCAGGCTCAAAAAACTTAAACACGTGGTAAGAAAAGAAATTCTGACCTTTTAGCTTTTGAAAGTAGCAGAAAGTTGCAGGGGTTACTTGTTGCGCCAACTATTTAACTATATTTTTAAATTAAAGAAACATTTATTTTGCTATCGCTATTTATTCATCTTCTAGCATTGAAACAATTTTAAAATTTTAAAATAGTTCTTTATCACTGTATGATAACATATTATAATTTACAACATATTGTATGTAAGTTAATGCTTTTATATTCGTGACCAGAAACATTAAACAGTTAGTATTTTAATTACTTATCCATGTGTAATAATTATAAATGATTAATAATGACCACTACAAATATAGTTAATACGTGCTATTTCACTTTCATATTGTGCTATTTCACTTTCATATTTTGCTATAAGACTTTCGATTGCAAGGATTTTATCCCGAACATCTGGAGAATCTGGCAGTTGTTCTAATTTCAATTTTTCAGCTCTCAATGCAATAACTTTTTGCCGGTATTCTTGACGTTCTCGTTGGATAATGGCAATAGACAGTTTAAATTTCGGCTGTAAACAAAATAATACTGCAGTCATAAATCTCTTTAACCAATCTTACAAATTTCATAAAAATCAAAGTACTTACGCGTCGATTCATTTTATATTTCGGATTCGAAAAATGGCAGTTGAAACAAGACCCTAAAAAATCCTTCTTAGAATGAAAATGATAATCGATTTTGCAATTTATATATGATACGAGATCAGCCTTGAACAACTCCCATTCATCTGGTAATTTGTAGTTATTTTGATAATAACATTTGACCTCATAACCTCTATTCCCTATTATACTAATAAATTCAGAAAAAAAATGTAGCAGCGTACAGTACCAAAAAAAATATTGTTCGAGAACAGTAATATTAAAATATTAAAATACCAGCGCGTTATCAACATTACATATTTAACCGAGATAGATATGGACCAAGATAAATACGTATAATTTGTTTACATAACAACGGTATTGATAACGCTAGTTATTACATAAGTGCACTGTTGCATAATTTTTATTAAAATAAGATTGAATAGTTTTAGTAGTTTTTCCTGCCTCTACTAGATGGCATATTTATCACATCTCTCACATGAGTTCATTTTCAGTTGGAAAATGGATAGTAAAGATTTTAATATTCACAGCGATTTATTTATTAAATCTTTCATTACAACACATGAATATCGAAAGGATGAAAATTAAAGCGATGGTATATTTGCAAAATAAGATGCTTTTGTTCCGAGATTTCGTGGTTTATTCTATTAATTTCATTTTGGACAGCCGAAGAATAGGGCAATTTCGTTATCCGTTCCTTAATTCTTCTCAAACCACTAATTCTTTCAAGGCGTATTTTAATTTCTTTTTTCATGAGAGGCGTCATTTGATGAATATTTTACTGAAAAAAGAAATAGATTTTTGAGTGTATATTCATAAAAATACTTTGAGATAAAATAACTTAAAGATAAAATGGTATGCTTACATTTTCTGACATTTTGATTTTTAAAAGGTGTCTGAAACGGAAGTCACTCGATTTATTATCAGCACACGTCGCTTTTCTTTGAGAAATCGTTTACAACTGGCAGCTCTTGGATGATGAATTCATAACTGCACTAGTTATCAAAAATATTCATGACCCAGCTATCAGATATCATCCAAGGGGGTGTTTCAAACATAAACAAAAACATTTCATGAATATTGCGCATTTATTTGCATATTAAATAATGCATTTGAGAAATTAAAAACATATTTTGGCGAAAGTTTAATGGAAATAATTTTTTTCACGTATTTACATAATCTCGATATCCAACGATATCAAATGACAATATTTATATGTTGTAATAATATCTTATGTGTAAAAATCTTGGTTGTGAACGGATACGTATTTTTCGAATATTATGTAACAAGTATAAATGTGATTAAAACTTTTTAAGTTTCGTAGCATTCTCAAGATTGTGTACGAACTGTCACTTTAAATCATATAATACTCTACCGCCAAAAATAATAATCGTAATAGTTAAATTGTAATTTTGGAATTCTATTTCTAAAGTCTTTGCGAAAATTAGAATGTTTGAGTAAAGGATCGCTACTATTTGTTAATGCGAAAATACATTAGAATATTTAACTAATGGTACACTATCTTATATACTATGAAGTTTGAGAGATAAATAAACAACAACATTGTTACAATATAAAGATTATTTAATAAGTTCCGTTACATATACGATCGATTTGTAAAAAAATTTTCTGATGTTCTTCTATCTGTTGGTCTAGAGCCCGAATTCTTTTTCGAATCGCAGGCGAATCCGTTTTCTGAAGCAGCTGATCCTTAAGCCGTTTTATAGATTCAATATCACTGCGGTGTCGCTCTATGACTAGTCGTATTTGCTCGATCGCCTGGTTTTCGTCAAACTGTAAAAAAAAATGTTAATATCTCAACAATAATAACAAATCTGTGGTTAAATATATGATGAAGTTATGTGGAGATAGATAGAGAAATATAGACACAGTCGTTTCACGTTACATGTCAAAAGCGTACTTGGTGTGAGGCACTGCCGTGTCTCCAGACAGGTGTCGTGTCTTTGTCAGGTTAATAATTATTAATTTTCAAAGTAGAATTTGATAATTAATAATTATTAATTTTCTACTTTGAAAATTAATAATTATTAATTTTCAAAGTAGAAATACCATCGTGTCTGTGCATACAAGTGTTTAATGGGCCCCGTTATAAATAGAATCTAATTCCCGCAATATCTTCTCAAATTCCGCAATGTCTCTATCGATCGCAACGATCTTTTCTGGAATACGTAGCATAATTTGGATTATCTCAAGTTCACGTCTACTTTGTTTCAACAAAACGATTTGGTGGCAAAAACAGTCCATTTTAGACTTTATCTGTAGAGGTGTTAGGTTTTTATTGGACTGCAACAAATAAGAAAATTCTTTTAGTTGTAGGTAACAATGGTCTGAGTCTATTGGTGAATGACTTTCAAATGTAAGATCTTAACGTTATACTATAGTTAAAAAAGCCCATGCACAAAAGCAGAAAAATTCAAAATTTCTGGTCCATAGTCGCTATTAAATGAATGCTATAATAGTTTTACTCTGTACAGTAAGAATAACAGTAAAATACTCACTTTACTCATTTTCACTTGCAGTAAAAAACGCTGTTACAGACAAGATGGTTCAATAAAAATCAACATTAAAATGAAGCGGATTCAATTGTAACTGTTTATATAACAATCATGTATCCTTGAAGTTCACCTCACTGATTATTTTTATTAAAACTGTAGACTTTGTATCATCGTGCAGACGAGTGCGTTATGCGCCAGAAACGTATGATGTCTGACTGTCGAACTACTTCAATATCACGTATTCACAAGATGTTCAATAAGTAGTTGTTAGGAAATATTAACTTAGAATAATTTAGTTGTAAGAAAGTGGTTGAGACGGGGAACCTATGCCCGATTTCGGTTCTAGTGTAAAAGTCTCAAAACACTTGTAAAATTTTCACGAATTGTTCTTGGAATATTTTTAGTAATTTTTAAAAATAACTTATATGTTAGGGAGTTCGAAAATTTTGGTGAATTGTTAGTTAAAGAGATAGTTCCGTTTGAACTTGGTTTTATTAAGTTGTGTTGTTTTTTGTTGGTTTAATTTTATTTAATTCGTTAATTTAACAATGGAGGCTAAATTTAATTTACAAATGGAAACTTATAATGCTATTTACAGGGCTAGGAAGAATTATAAAAAATCCCCAAAGGAACGTATTACCGAATCGTACGTTCAAGTTAGATTAGAAACACTTGAAAAATTGTGGTCTGATTTTGTTTTAACCCATAGATATTTAATTGAAAATTTTACTCAACAAATACGGGAACATGAGTATACTACCAAGGATATATACGATCAAACGGACGAATTATACACTGAATATAAAACGGAGTTGAAAACAGTTTTGAACTATTACATAAATAACAGAGAATCTACACGTAAGGACCCTCCAAAGGATACTTCAAAAATTTCTCAAATAAAATTGCCAAAAATCGTACTTCCAACATTTTCCGGCAAGTATAACGAGTGGGTTACGTTTAGAGATCTCTTCACATCGTTAGTTCACACTAACCCCTCACTAGATGATGTCCAGAAGTTGTATCATTTAAAATTAAGTGTATCAGGGGAGGCTGAGAGATTGCTGAGACAAATACCCACTGCTGAAGCCAATTATTCGAAGTGTTGGGAAAAGATAAAGTCGAGATTCGACAACAAACGATATTTATCACATCATATCTTAAAAACTTTGCTTAGTCAGAAAAATATTACTGCAGAGTCATCTAGTGGTTTAAAGGATCTTTTGGACACTACGAATGATTGTTTGCATGCATTGAAAAATATCGGCGTTAATGTGGATAATTGGGATATTATAATTATTCATATACTTTGTTTAAAACTTGATTTAGAGTCCAGAAAGCAATGGGAACTTAGTATAACAAATGAAACTACATCAGAGGAGTTGCCAACGTTCAAACAATTTGAAACTTTTCTCACGGGTCGTTTTCGGGCTCTTGAGTTTCTGGACACTAAATCACAGGGTAATAAAAATTTCAACCAAAACGCCAATGCCAATCACAATATAAATAAAGTTAAATCTATGCATACTACTAATGTATCGTGTGCTTTTTGCTCGGAATCACACAAGTTAAACACTTGTCGAAAATTTGTTAAGGAAACCGTTGACCAGCATCGTGATTTCGTCCTTACTCATGCAGTCTGCTTTAATTGTTTGGGTCTAAATCACATTGCTAAGGATTGTACGAGCAAAGCAAGATGCAAGTTGTGTAGCCGTCAACATCATACCCTGTTGCACCCAAGGGGTACAGATGCCCAGGGATCCAGTGGTGCTAAGGTAGGACAGGAGCAGAAAAATGGAGCTCCGGAAGGAGCAGGGCCTTCACAGGCAGGTGAGAATACGGAGCGGGCAGCTGCTTACGTAGCATCTTGTTTCTCGACAGGAGTCTTAAATAAACAGGTTTTGTTAGCAACAGCGCTAGTCACTGCCAAGTCGAGAAACGGTGGCAATCATATTCTGAGAGTTTTACTGGATCAAGGCTCTCAAGCAAATTTTGTAACTGAGTCAACCGTACAGGATCTAAAATTAAAAAAGGTTTCTATCAGGAGATAAATTTCTGGTGTAGGAGGCGATGACGCGCTCACGTCCAATGCCAAGGTGAGCTTGAAGATTCAATCTCGAGTAAATCCTGATGCTGTAGTTACGATCGAGGCCTATGTTCTAAAAGCCATCATTACCTTTCTTCCTAATAAGAAGGTAGAACTCATTGACTGGCCAGAACTTAGGGAGATTGAACTTGCGGATCCGACATACTATCAAAATAATTTGATGATAAAATTGATGTATTATTGGGAGCTGATGTGTATAGTCAGGTACTTCAGGCAGGGATCAAAAAAGGGCCAAGCGGTTCAATTGTTTCACAATCAACGAGTCTGGGATGGGTTTTATCGGGTGGGATAAATTCCTCTCATGGATTGACAAATAGAGTGTTAGCATTGCACTGCCAAATACAGGAGGACAATGAATTTTTCAAGAAATTCTGGGAGATGGAATCGGATGTTGGCTTTAAAAAGGAGCAGATATTAACAGAAGAAGAAAAACGTTGTGAAGAGCTGTTTACAAAAACAACTTCGAGAAACAAAGAGGGAAGGTACGTAGTCCGACTTCCATTCAAGGATGATGATCCTGATTGTAAACGAGGAAACTCTAGGATGATAGCTGAAAAAAGATTAAAAGGATTAGAAACTAGATTGAGGAAAGATGAAAATCTGAAACAAACGTATAAAGAAGTGATCGACGAATACTTAGAATTAGGACATATGGAGCAAATACAAGAACCAGATAGAAACAGAAATGAAGCGGTTTACTTACCCCATCATGCGGTGGTAAGAGATGATAAAGATACCACTAAGGTTAGAGTCGTTTTTAACGCGTCATCTAAGGGAACTAATGCGGTTCTCTTGAAAACGATAACCTTATGGTAGGTCCTACTATCCAGCCAGAACTACGGCATCTAGTGATGCGCTGGAGAACTTACAATATTTGTATGTCCGCCGATATTGTTAAAATATATAGGCAGGTAGTTGTTCACGAAGACGACACTAATTTCCAAAGGCTGTTGTGGAGAGACGATCCTAAAGCTGAAATAAAAGATTTTAAAATTACACGGGTTACCTTTGGCATGGCGTGCGCTCCGTTTCTAGCGGTGCGAGCTTTAGTCCAAACTGCTAACGATGAGGGTGACAAATTTCCTCTTGCTGCCGAAATAGTCCGTAACGAGTTCTACATGGACGACCTTATGACGGGTTGTGAAACCGTCGAAGTAGGTGAGGAGATTTTTAGGCAAACAAACTCTCTTCTGAAACAAGCGGGTTTTATTTTGCAGGAATGGACAAGTAATAGTGATGAATTACTTAAGAGGATACAAGAAAACGATAATCAATTACATAAAGATAGGATAGAGATGGATGTAACACAGGAAGAAATAAACATAAAAACTGACAAAGTAATGAAAATACTAGGACTTACCTGGGAACGGAGCGAAGACAACTTTAGATATTCAGTAAAGCTACCTGAAATGGGAAAGCCTATTACTAAGCGGAAAGTTATCTCGGATATCACTCGTTTGTTCGACCCATTAGGTTGGATAACACCGAGCATCATAGTAGCTAAAGTGTTAATCCAAAAGCTCTGGATCTCGGGGGTAGATTAGGATGAGGAGATACCCAAAAACATTTTAGATGAATGGTGTATCTATCGAGCGGAATTGGCTGAGCTGCAAAAAATTGCCATACCTAGATGGATCGGAACTAAATCCAAGGATGCAATCAGAGAGCTGCACGGATTTTCGGGTGCCTCAAAAACTGCTTACGCTGCTGTAGTATATATTCGGGTCGTGGATTCTGATGGCAACATACACGTTTCGTTGGTGACTGCAAAGTCAAAAGTAGCCCCAATTAAACAAGTCTCGATCCCGCGACTAGAATTATGCGGAGCAGTTCTGGTGACAAGGTTGTTGCTAGAGGTACAAAGGATTCTCAACATCGATCATTCGAACATTCATGCCTGGACTGATTGAACCATTGTCTTATCCTGGCTGAATAGTTTGCCAAATAAATGGAAGGTTTTCGTAGCAAACCGAGTATCCGAAATACTTACATCCTTGAATCCGGAACAGTGGTCACATGTCTCTTCCAAGAACAACCCAAGGGGTGTCCTTCCCAGTGAACTTCATAAACAGTCCTTGTGGTTTAAAGGACCAGAATTCCTTTCGGCCAAAAACATTATTTATAGTAAACCTAAAGATATGGGTACGGACTTAGAAGCTGTCGTGGTCCACCACGTTGTTACTCAAAGCAGTAATGAATGGGAGAAGTTTTCGACTTTGGCTCGACTTATCAGAGTAATAGCTTACTGCAGAAGATTTTTGCAACTAAGGAAACCAAAAATTGAAAGGAAAAAGGGATATTTAGAAACAGAAGAATTAAGAAAAGCTATGGAAATATGTATCAGAAAAGTTCAAGAGGATAATTTTGAAGAAGAATTAAACGACCTTAAAAAGAAAAAGGAGATCAAGAGAAAAAGTTGTTTAAAAGCGCTAAATCCATTTTTAGATCAAGCAGGGGTGCTACGGGTAGGTGGCAGATTAGAAGAAGCAAAACTGACGTCAAACCAAAAACATCCGATTTTGCTACCAAGAAAATCACATTTAACTAATTTGATCATTGCCGACGCTCACAGACAAACTTTGCATGTAGGCACAAAGTTGACGCTCAGTTACGTTTGCAATAAATACTTTGTTTTAGGCGCAAAACAACTGGTAAAAGCTTACATACATAAGTGCGTAATATGTGTTAAACCGCGGGTAAAACTTTCAATCAATTAATGGGTCAGTTACCGTTAGTACGTGTCACTCCGTCTCGGCCGTTTCGTGCTAGTGGTGTTGACTTTGCCGGCCCAATACAAATACGCACAGCTAAAGGACGAGGACATAAATCCCACAAAGGCTACATATGCTTATTTATATGCATGGCCACGCGAGCGATTCACGTTGAAGCTGTAACCGATCTCACTACAGAGGGTTTTCTTCAAGCTTTCAAACGCTTTGTCGCAAGAAGGGGCCATTGTGCAGAAACCTGGAGCGACAATGGCACAATTTTTGTGGGTGCTGCTGCTGAATTGAAGAAACTGTTCTCTGCAGAAAAGGATAGCCTTTTACCAGAGATAGCAGAATCACTTGCGACAAATGGAACATCGTGGCATTTTATCCCGCCCCATGCACCTAATTTTGGAGGTCTTTGGGAAGCCGGAATAAAATCGGTAAAAACTCACTTGAAAAAAGTTATCGGGTCATCAACTTTAACGTTTGAAGAAGTTTCTACAGTTCTGGCGCAGGTTGAGGCTTGCCTTAATTCAAGGCCCCTGTCTCGGTTGAATGGTGATGAAAACGTTGAAGACATCTTGACCCCAGGTCATTTTCTCATTGGCGAAGCTCTCGTTAGTCCACCCGACCATAACTTCGAAACGTCTAACGTAACTTCCCTTAGGCGATGGCAATACACGCAACGGATCTTACAGGACTTTTGGCGTCGCTGGTCCCAGGAGTATTTACGCCAGTTCTTTCATAGATATCGTTGGGCTTCCTCGACCCCACAACCTAAACCGGGTGATGTTGTGTTGATAAAAGAGGATGGGTTGCCTCCTTGTCGCTGGCTTTATGGACTGGTAACAGAAGATCATCCAGGCAAGGACGGAATAACGAGGGTGGTCACGGTTAAAACACGAAATTCCTTTGTTAAGAGACCTTCATCTAAAATATGCGTGCTTCCGATTGAAAAGTAACCCTTGCTGCTATTTTTGTTTTTATACACTTTTACATGGTTAAATTTTTTTGATTATTTTTTGCATGTTAAGTTTGAGTTATATTTGATTGTTAACGTTTACTTTTACAAGTTTTGTTTATTTTATTGAATTATTCGTTTTTTTTAATGTAAAAAGGACTCTCAATGTGTCCTTTGGTGGGCGAAAATGTACAACGCCTATATAACCGCTGGCAAACAAAACTTAACACGAAATTCCTTTGTTAAGAGACCTTCATCTAAAATATGCGTGCTTCCAATTGAAAAGTAACCCTTGCTGCTATTTTTTGTTTTTATACACTTTTACATGGTTAAATTTTTTTGATTATTTTTTGCATGTTAAGTTTGAGTTATATTTGATTGTTAACGTTTACTTTTACAAATTTTGTTTATTTTATTGAATTATTCGTTTTTTTTAATGTAAAAAGGACTCTCAATGTGTCCTTTGGTGGGCGAAAATGTACAACGCCTATATAACCGCTGGCAAACAAAACTTAGTTTTAATACCGACAGGTGGCGCTAGTCGTATTGTAAAACTAAGTTTTGTTTGCCAGCGGTTATATAGGCGTTGTACAGTAGTAATTATGCGCATATAAATGTTTAACCGCTGCAGTGACAATCATTATATCGTAGAAGCCAAACAATTGACATTTTTTGGAAGAAATTAAATAAATACCAATAGCTATGACATACGAACGTTTAATGAATCTTGTTATGATTGCGATTAATTTCTTGCAACTCCCTTACAAGATTTACAATAAGTCTATCGATCCCCTAATTTGTTGTGGAATAAGCGGCAAATGTTGTATTTGTTGAAGATGATGCTTGCATTGTTGCAGCGAAACAATCTGACTGAGAATCAGGTCCCGATGAATTTTCGTATGATCAGATGGCTGATTCCTTTTGGGCTGCAACAAATATGAGAATTTGTTTAATCATAATAAGCGTTTTCATGTGAACGCACTTTATTTTGGTTAAAAATCGTATTTCAATTTATTAGAAATAAAAATATGCACTTACTTGCTGCTTCATTTTCACTTGTAGTAGAAAACAATCAAAAGCAAAATGGTTTGAAGATCAACTTTTGTATGAACCATATTTAATTCATGCAGCTTATATATAAATATCTATCCTTGAGCTTCACCTTCATTTGTCGCATTTTTAAAATTCTAGACCCATTAGGTGATCGCGGAAAAACCCATGCCAACTTTATAGATCCTATTAGAGTAATCAAGATAGTTTGTAGCATTGTAGTATTAGAAATTATTTAAAACTGATGTTTGCTTGAGAAATTTTGGGTTCAAAGACTACGAAAATGGCAAAAGAAATAAAAGATCATTACGCTTTCGAAATGGAGGTAGATTTCGATTAGTGGATGGTCTTAGACGCCCCAAAAATATCCGGCATGATCACAAGAAGCCATTTTTTTAAAGTTACGTCATGAAGACAAATACAATAGATTTTTATGAAATCTACTAAAAATTACAAGCTCTGTGCGTTCAAAATTAACGGAAAGTTGCAGGGATAACTTGTAGGGTTCATTGTTTTGATAATATTTATTTTGAATTGAAAGAATATTTATTTAGTTAAACATTAAACAAATTAACAATTCAAAATAGCTCTTTATTGTCATGTTTTTAACTATTATACCGCACCATTAAAAGAATCATTTAGTGTTCTATTTCTTACCGTTTTATCAATAAATATACAGAACTAAATATTATTCTCTACTGTAAAAATATATTTAAAGTTCATGAAACAATTAATGAAACATAGCTTCTACAATTATTATGAAGATTATTTTAAATTTTCTTAAAATAATCGCTTATATTACACCGTTATACTCATTTGCGTGTCATCTGTTTTACAACTAATTTCTAGAATTAAGTATAGAACAACACGTAACAAAATAAATATTGTTCTGGAAAAACAACACTCGAGTATCTCTGTTGCCGTATGCTCGTTACGATTTTTTGTAATGACATCTGACCAGTTTTTACTATTTGCCACAGAGCAAAGTCTGTTGCACAAAAGATTCCAGTTCGTCCGATTCCCGTGTTGCAGTGAACCACAATAGAACTTTTTTCTTTATGATAGCTTGTCGATGTTTGTTCGGCTGCCTTACGTGCTAAATTTACTCCCCTGATAAAATTATAAAACCGCGGTACGCTACTAGGAACAGTGTTATTATTGATCCAGTCTGTGTATTGAAAATGAAAAACTTAACGAGATAACTCAGGAGAAGTTTTTTTAGAAAGACACATTTTCGTCACGATAATATGGAAAGCAGTTTCTATTTTAATATTCTTAATTATGTAATTATCTACTTCAATGGCATCATTTTCTTTGAGAGGGAAATACGGATAGCATTGCTGCTCGTTGTTTACCACCATATTCATCAGCATAACTATAATACGACTATTTTTATTCCAGACCATTTTCCAAAAACTTTCAACAGTATTGGCTGTAGGAGCTTATCTATCTTCTATCTAAGATGACCCAGGTATGATCCCATCATCTCTATCTAAGATGACCCTGGTATGATCCCAACATGGAACTATATCATTTCGATTTTTGTCTCTGTTTTCCGGCTTTGAAAATGCTTTCCAAGTACCAGAGATTTGCGTGCACAGAATCTCTACATATTCTTCCCAAACAAGCCTTTGAAAATTCGACTGCTTTGCTTTTTCCAGTAGGCTTTCACAAGTGTAAACTTTGTGATGATTGGAATCCATATTTTCTTGCATTAGTTATGTCCACTGCAGATTATTACTTATCGAATTAAATTTCCGATATAGAATGAAAAATATTGACTCATGTCTGCATTTATACTTTTCAAACGTAAACATCGGCAGATTCTTTTGTTTTATCGCATAGTATTCACACTATACCATATTATGTAAATAGTTTGCGTGTTATTCATGTGTGAGTTTAAATTTTTCTATAAGCTAGTATTTTTCAAAGAAAATGTAAATTAGTAATTATTTAGCATTATTATCTACATTTTAACATGCACATAAAGGAGTATGGACTATTATCCTTAAAAAACAAATAATTAGCTTACGGTCTAGATCCAGCGGTGTTTTTAAATCAAAAATGTATGTAATCCAATGATATTTGTCCTCAATGATATTTTTTCCGATGCTGAATACGATACGAACCTATCGTGTTAGCAGTTTTTTAATAACTAGCAACAGCAGATGTAAGATCACACCTTTTATACCCAAAGATATTTTTGAATAGGTAATGTATAATTTCTTCAAAATAAGTCAAACAGTTACAATGTAAGCTTTTACTAATTATTGTATAGTGACGAACTTTTTTCATGTCATGCTGTGTAAATTAGTTGGTGTTGACATAAAAACTCAATTTCAATGCATATTTTAACACGGTCCTAAGTTCAAATTATTTGAACTGTCCCGCGCGATGAATATACTTGCACGCCGGCGCGTGGCCAATATTATAAGTATGAGCGAGATAGATGCATGTTAAGATAAATATGTATGATTTATTTACAAAACAACGGTACTGATAACGCTATTTGTCACTCAAGTGCACTGTTGCATAGTTGTTATTATAATATTAAATAGTTTCAGTAGTTTTTCATGCCTCTATTAGATGCCATATTTATCACATCCCTCACATAAATTCATTTTCAGTTGGAAAATGGATAGTCAAAATTTTAATATTCACAGAGATTTATTTATTAAATCTTTCATTACAACACATGAATATCTAAGGAATGGAAATTAAAGCGATGGTATATTTGCAAAATAAGATGCTTTTGTTCCGAGATTTCGTAGTTTATTCTATTAATTTCATTTTGGACAGCCGAAGAATAAGGCAATTTCGTTATCCGCTCCTTTATTTTTTCAAGCCATTAATTCTTTCAAGGTGTATTTTAATTTCTTTTTTCATGAGAGGCGTCATTTGATGCATATTTTGCTGAAGAAAGAAATAAATTTTTGAGTGTATATCCATAAAAATACTTTGAGATAAACGGACGAAAAAATATAATAACTAGTAAGTTATGAATTAAAATATAGCAGAGAGTGCATTGTGTTTTATTTATTGAATTGACTTAAGTCATAAAAAAAAACCTTTATAACTCTATATTTACATGTGGCCAGGGTGTTCTTTAAAAATGAGTAAAAAGGTCTAATACCTCCCCGTAATGAACACCCTGTATATAAAGATACAGTTTACAAACATAGCAAAAGAACAGACATAGCAAAAGTATATACACCATAAACAAAATCTCACAAACACTTACACCCTAACAAAAATAATATCAACCTGTATATGCCTTAACCATCTCAATTAACATCGACTTATCCTAATTAACTACTAACACTGTACAGACTTTCCTAAACCTAGCAAAAGTGTAAATCTAGAATGTTTGATCCTAGTCAGTGGTTTAGTCAGTACGTCAGCAGCAGTCATCTCATTTGTGGGTATGTACTGAAATATGAAGTCGGATTGAGAAAGTTGGCGTATGAAATGGTGTTTGATATCTATATGTTTGGTGCGTGAATGATATGTGTTGTTGCGAATGAGTTTGAGTGAGCTTTGATTATCATTGTATATGGTGATGGGATGAATGATACCGAAAACTTCCTGGATTAAGTTGCAAAGATATATAGCCTCTTTGGATGCAGCGGTGAGAGCCATATACTCTGCTTCAGTGGTTGATAATGCTGGTGTTCGCTGTTTCCGCGATTCCCAGCCTATACTGGCACCACACAACTTGAATGTGTTGCCGGTGTAGGATCGCCGGTCTACAGTGCTACTTCCGTAATTGGCATCAGCATACCCAATGGGATACTTTTCTTCGCTGTTTTTGCTGAAGGTGAGTTTGAGATCCTTTGAGTGTTTTAGGTATCTTAAAACCCGTTTTGCAGCCTTTCAATGTCCCTCCCCGTAATGTGCATTGAACTGGCTCAGATATGAGACTGTAAATGAAATATCTGGCCGTGTACCTATTGCAATGTACATTAAAGAGCCTATAAGTTGTTGGTAAGGCAGATCTAGATGTTCTTCTTCTTTGTCAGGAATTACTAGTCTTGTACCAGGAGGTCTACTATGAGCACACGAAATCCGAACGAACTCCGTATTTTCGGGCTGTTTCCTACCACGAAAATACTACGGGCCCGTCAACGGAACGAAATCGGAGTTTGACGTTTGTTGTTACGGATAGCTTACTATGATCACTCGAGCCCGACACGAAAATTCGATTTTGACATACAGTTTTTCGGGCGTTTAACCTCACTTCTCACGAGAATTCAAGTGCTACCGTAAAAGTTTCGGATTAATATTTTATTTCAGAAATAAGTTAATTATTATCAATTTTTTATCAGTTTGGGTATTGTTTGAATACTGACAACAAGCAAGTGTAAGTGTACTGTTAATAAAGTAACTATTTGGGAGTTATGGCATTTGTGGTGGCTGTCTTAGAAGCCCTAAGAGAAGAGCGCCTTGAGCGAAAGCGCCAACGTCGCCGCTTACGTGAGAACTATTTTGAGCGAACAATAATTCCCGATATTGAGTTTATAGCATCATATAGACTTAGTCGGGAATTGTTTGAGCAACTATGCCAAGATATTGTTCCACTGATGCGACCTAGAAGAAACCGGCGTGGGATGGAACCCGTTACCATGGTAGGTGCACATTTTTAAAACTTTTACGATACCTACCTACCTAGGTAGGTATATAAAAACCTATAGTTAGTACCTACTACCCTTAAACTTAATACCTATTAAGTATTAAGTTTACCTATTAAGTATTAAAATTTGCATACCTGCATGCAGGTTGGATACATGAAACTAAGTATTGTTAACTTACATCTAAAATCTATGCACTGTATTCAATGCAAATAAAATATTTTTATTCTTATTAGAATCTCATTGAGTACAAATACACAAAAGATCTAAAATAAATCCAGATGGTGTTTTAAATGGGTAACACCACCTTTGTCTTATTAGTATCTATTTAGATAGGTACTTATATTCATTTTAATTTGTTGTTTTTTTCAGATATTGACTGCCTTGAATTTTTATAGCCGGGGAAGCTACCAAGGGTCAGTGGCACAGAACCTGGATGCTCCTATGTCACAGCAGGCAGTGTCATTATACATTGCCAAGGTGACTGCTGCACTCAATACGCCCTGTATTTTGAGAAAGTATATTAGATTTCCACAGAACAGAGAAGAAATAAATATTATTAAACGAAGGTACGTAAGACCAGAATTTTATTCATATAAATACATTAAAGTTGTGTTAGAGGTGCACTCACTTTTAGGTTAAATAATATTTACCTATTATTTTTTAGTTTCTTTGCAAGATCTGGTATTTCTGGTGTAATAGGGTGTATTGACTGCACGCATATTAAAATAATAAGACCGCCAGAGTATGAAGAGAGATACTTTAATAGGAAGCATTACCATTCTCTCAATGTTCAAATTGTAAGTTTTAATTAAAACTAAAGACCAAATTACTGTTCAAATAAAAACAATAATGCTCTATTCCATTTTCAAATAAACATAATATGTTATAAACATAATACCTATAAATTAATTATGCATATTATGCATAATTAATTTATATTGTATATATATACATACATTTACTTACATTATTTTATTTGTTAAATGAATTCGATACAGTTTTATTTTAAAAAAATATGTAGAATAAACATATCATTAGTTAATTTAATTGCATTATGGATGGTATTTCATACATAGTTTTTACATTACCTACTTTAAACTTTTTTGTCTTTATTTATAGATTGTGGATAACAACTGTCAAATAACAAATGTAGATGCGTCATTTGGAGGAGCTACACACGACTCTTTCATATGGCAGTAAGCTGAAATAAGGCATCATCTCGAGAGTCTCCGTGGGGAGCAAGCTATTCTATTAGGTCAGTATATTGGTAATTGATAAACTATTTGATTTTAATTATTAAATGACTAATAAATTAATGGCTTTAAGATCGGTATTTATAGATATGTTAGGCCTGGTGACTATTATTATTATATTAAGTTTTTTTTTCTTTTATCAAAACTCCCTTGCTTGCCTTAAAATTATTAAGTATTATGTTTTCAGGTGATTCAGGATATCCTTTAAGAGACTACCTAATGACGCCAATTGATAATGCGTCTGAAGACAGTCCAGAGGGACGCTACAACATGGCACACCGGCGTACACGCAGTGTTGTGGAGAGGACATTTGGTATTCTCAAAGGGCGATGGAGATGTCTTCTTGCAGCTAGGGAACTGCACTACAGTCCGCAAAAAGCTGCTCACATCACCATAGACTGTGTGGTGTTGCATAACATGTGTATGCGAGGAGGGCTAGCGGCTCCCGAATTATCACCAGAGGAGCTACAAGAAGAGATCAATCACCAAATGTCAGCCTCAGCGCCGGTATCTGCGGCCCAAGGGTTGGTTCAAGGAAGAAGAGCCAGAGAGGCCATAGTTCAATTATTAAATAGGAATAGATGATTTAAGTAGTATATGTTTAAGTTAGGTATTAGTTTTTGATTAGAAGTATAGATAGGTTTAGGATAGGTTTTAGTATTGTAAAAATGTGTACAATTCTATGACTTGGAAATAGATTACATTTAAAACTAACAGTGACATAATGCCATCACACCATATAATAAAACTCAATTATAATTTTTTGAAATTGTTTTATTCTTAACTAGAAACCAGTATTCTTAACATATACAGGGCTTTAGGTAAATCTCTTTCAACCTCTCGGGTGGTAAATTAGTCCATGAAACTGAAAAACTTTCCCAAGGAACATAGGTCGAATACGAAAAAAAAATTTTGTATATGAAATAAACTAAATAAAAAATAATAATATGTTATAATGTTGTAAACTATCCTAGAAAAAGTAAAACAATAATTAGTGAATACTTAATGACTGAGTTACAGCAGTGAAGACATGGAACACTTACAATCAAAACAATAATAAATTCTTTGGCAAATTGGACAGTTCATTGTTGTTTTGATAGTAATTGTACCACCTCTCTCATAATAGCTCTCCCTAATAGCTAATCTGAGCTGCTGTAACTCAGTCACTATAGATTCATTTATGGCTATTTGCCGCTCCTCTATGGCTAGACGCCGCTGCTCAATGTTAATCCTCTGCTCCTCCAAGACAAGTATACGAGAGCCCAGAGACTCGCTTGGCAATCCTCTTCTCGCCCTTAAAATTCTTCTGGCTGGCTGGGCCTGGGGCTCTGGAAAAAGTTTTTTTTTTTATGTAACAGGTATTTAGATGCCAATACTTAATAATTACGTTAATTACTCATAAATTCTGCCATTCAGTCTAAGATAACTTTTTTCTCATTGAGGGTATGCTTTCATACTTACGATTCTGTGTAGAAGACGCTGCAGGCTGAGAGGTTGACGGCTGAGAGGTTGACGCTGCAGGCTGAGAGGCTTGAGGCGGAAGAGCAGAAGGTGGTTCCTCATCGGCAAACGAGTCCAAAGGATTGAACAGGACATCTTAAAAAAAAACTGTCTTTAAATATCACAAGAAAACATTAATAATCAGTGATAATAAAACACCATAATAAAGCCATATCAATATGTTCCTTGTGGTGGACAGAACAACTAATAGCATATGATGTCAGGGCCACAATAGGCAATAATCTGTATATTGGGTCATATACAAAGAAAATGTATTCATGATTGCTTACCATCTTGTGAAGGCACCTCATATAGGGCCGCGGCAGAAGCTGTTGATGCTGGCTCTTCTGTCTGAAAATAATATTAAATTAATTAATGAAAGCCACAGAAAATATAATAGTTCTTCTTACCTACATAAAAATAAGCAAAAAATAAATTCTTGAGCTGAGTTTACTGGGTTCCAACCCACTTCATAATACAATAATTACATGGAAATATTATAACTTAGTTTTACTATAATATAATATCAATTTTGTGTCTAGGAATCATACACAATGTTAAAACTTTTTTAAAGTTATTTTAATAGTACTTATAAAATTGTTTTATATACTTACAGGATATAATGCAGGTACCCTGCCTTCCACTTGCTGACTTCCAAATCCCTCACCCATTATAAATATTATCCTACGGTCTATTTCAGAAATTGGTGGGGCAGTTGATGGCCCACCACCGGTAGCAGTGGCAGACTGTCTGGCAGTGCTGGCAGCTCTCTTTGCTAAATATTTCCGATCTGCCCAGACCTAAAAGACAGAAAATTAAATAACAATGGGACCTAAATTACTAATTAATTGCCTAGTAGGTACCTATTAGACATTTTTATTATCTTGTGTGGATGGTGGCATATAAAAACTACCTAGTTGAAACTCTCTTAAATTTTTTATAAGTTTCTTTGTGTTAATTAAAGGATTGTTATTATTATTCAATATTACCCTCTGCCACTGCTTCACTGTTTTTACTGTACCACCGCAGGCATTCAAATTGTTTGCAAGATCTTGCCAGAGCTCTCTTGTGCGTGCTCGACCCGTGACATTCCTCAGATGACCTCTGGCAAGATCTTGATGCTCTTGTAAAAAAGACAGAAGCATTTCAATTTGTTCTGCAGTGGGTGGTGGTGCCAACATGATGTGGATACTCTGCAAAGAGAATTGAAAGTTTAAAGTTACATACAAGACAGTATACATAGAATACAGAGAAGAGGAATATAGTTTATGTTACTTACTTGATGTGAACCAATCTCCACGAATTCCAAAGGAGAAATAACGAGAAAACTTTTTCAGATGAACTATTGCAAACACTCATCCTCATCTCTTAAAACTTTAACGCTGTTTTTTGATTTAGAACACTTGAAAATTCGGCGTGAGTCGTGGGAAACACTTGAAAGTATAACTCTTTTAAGAACAAAAGCAAAAACTAACTCAGAACCAAAAGTAAACACAATGTTAGTAAACAAAACTATTTATGTGTATAGTACTGCAGCGAGAAATATCCTCTCAACATCAAAATGGTGTTAGTGAAATGTGACATTCTTTATATGGTTGGTTTATCTTAGGTGTTTTATAGTGTATTGACAAAATTTCTTTGTTAGAAATTGGCAATGTTTTAATAACATACGCAGCATTCTACTAATCATAACTATAGATTATTAAATTAAATACATAAATATACTGATTGAATGTATTGAAACTATATTATTATAAGTAATTTTAATTTTTAATGTTATTACCGGTTTTTTGTACGGGCACCATAAAAAACCTTTTTCAATCATTCTGATATCATTCGTTCGCGTAACTTGTCACTTGCGTCCGTACTTATCCTACGAATCCGAAAATAGTTCGTGGTAGCTTCGAGTCACGTACTTCGTTCGGGTTACGGACGGGCCCGAAATTACGGACGCACGTTTCATAGTAGACCTCCAGTTTCCATGGGTGTAGTTACGGGGATAGCATCGGTCATGTTAAATTTTTCGATCAAATTTTCGATATACTTGGATTGATCGAGAGTAATTTCACCATCTTTTTGAGTAACTCTCATCCCTAGACAGTCTTTTAGGGGGCCAAGGTCTTTTATTGTAAAAAGCTTCTTGAGTTCCTCTTTAAAGTTGTTTTTCATGCTTTCGTTCGTGCACAAGATGAAGAAATCATCGACAAATACTGCTACTACGAGAAGGTCATCGCCTTCACGTCTGTAGTAGAGACAGTGTTCGTTCTATGCTTGTGTCAATGAAAGTTTATTTAAAGCTTCAGAGACCTTTAAATTCCATTGTCTCGGCGCTTGTTTGAGTCCATAGAGCGACTTTTTAAGTCTATAGACTTTATTTTTTCCATCTATTTGGAATCCTTCTGGTTGTTCCATATAGATTTCTTCGTCCAAATCGCCATTTAAAAAGGCGGTTTCCACGTCAAGGTGGTCTAACTGGACATTGAGTTGTACAGCAAAAGCTAACATGATGCGAACTGAGGATAGCCGCGCTACAGGAGAAAAAAATTCTCCGTAGTCAACTCCTTGGACTTGTGTAAAGCCTTTTGCAACAAGTCGAGCTTTATATTTAACTATCTCGCCACTGGTGTTCCTCTTGATTTTATAGACCCATTTATTTTTAATAATTTTCCGGTCGGTTGGTCTATCGACAAGAATCCAGGTACCATGCTTGAGTAATGAATTATATTCTGACTGCATTGCCTTTGACCATTCCTCGTGTTGAGGGTCTTTAATGGCTTGCTTATAAGTTTCATTATCAGTCGTTGACAAGTGGGCAGAATCACCAAAACGTACTGGTGGCTTCCTTTCTCTGAGTGGATACCTTCGCTCGGGAGTAGAACCTACTTCAGGAAGTGGAGTTGGTTGTTCCATCGGAGGTTCTTCCAAAGCATCCGTAAAAAGGTCTGGTTCCACAGTTGGAAATTGTGGTGACTCATCGCTAGAACCCTGAAGAGGCTCGTCATGCGTGATGATTTGGATTAGCGACGAGGTACTGGAAGATTCGCCACTTGAAGAAGATGGTATAGGTTCTTCTGTCTGAGTGTCTTGTGTAGCTGGAACTTCAATATCAATTAGCGTTGGCGTTAAAATATCTGTCCAACTAGGGGTTGAAGGTTCTGGATTATTAGAGACTGAGTTTTCGATAAAAACAACATCTCTAGCAATAATAATTGCTTTCGGGTTGTTCGGATCAATAAGTCTGTAACCTTTTGACTCAGTAGCGTAACCTACAAACTTACAAGTTTGAGTTTTAGGCTCGAGCTTAGTGCGTTTCTCTTTGGGAATGAGAACATGCGCTTCAACACTCGTAGGTGCGAAAGGTTGACTTGTTTTCCAGTCCAGAGTTCTTCTGGGATACGATTCTTGAGAGATTGGGTGGGAAAGTGATTTTTTAAATAAATTGCGGTGTTTACCGCTTCCACCCAATAAGCTTTTGGTAGCTTCGCGTCAAATAACATTGCTCGCGCTTTCTCGAATATTGTCCGATTTACCCTTTCCGCAACACCGTTTTGTTGTGGATTGTATGGTACGGTGGTTTGATGGATAATGCTGTTTTCCCGTAAAAAGGTTGACATAGGTCCATTAACATATTCCCGTCCATTGTCCGATCGCAAAACTTTGATTTTTCGCCCAGTTTGATTCTCCACAAGATGTTTAAAATCAATAAATTTAGTAAAAACTTCACTTTTATTCTTTAAAAAGTATCCAAAAGTTTTTCGAATAAAGTCATCAGTAAAAGTAAGTAGATATAAAGCACCGCCAAAAGAGTGTGTGCTCATTGGTCCGCACAGATCAGAGTGTATAAGATCTAAAATGTTATGCGACCTACTTTTTGACTTTTTAAATGGTTTCTTAGCAAGTTTTCCTTGTATACATGGTATGCAGGTTGCATTAGAACCATCGAGGCGATAGTCAATGCCTACATTTTTTTTTAAAGTTCATAGACTTTATGTTCAAATGTCCGAGTCGTCTATGCCAAAGAGATACAGAGTCTGTGACAATAGTCACATTGGCATTCTCGCAGGTGTCAAGTTTATACATACCTCTATAGTTTGAAGCGGTAGCAATAGCTTGCCCTAAGATTTGAAAATTATTTTCAAGTAAATATATGCCCCTTCGGTAGAAAATAAAACAATATAACCCTTTTCAACTAAATTACTGACTGATAAAAGATTACTATTAAGTTTTGGTACATAAAGAACGTCTGAAATTCGATGTATATTTTTAAAAACATGTAAACAGACAGTACCTTTTCCTTCGCTCAGTATTTGCGCATTATTGGCAATAGTAACAGGTTTAATAAGGCTAGGAAGATTGATAAAATGGTCTTTCTTGTTGCTCATGTGTATGGTTGCACCAGAATCTAAGTACCACACGTCTTGTGAATCTGTGGGAGAGGATGAGGAATGAAATGAAGATGAAAGAGTGAAATCTGATGTATAATTAGTAGTAACTAAATTATCAGTATTATTTTTAACTACTTTCTTGACAGGCTTCTTCTTCTTCCTACATTCTGACTCTAGATGACCTGGCTTTTTGCAGAACGTACAAAACTTGGATGAACCTTGTTTGGATCCGTGTGCATTGACAGCCAGAGCATTATTCTTATTGCTGGTAGGCTTCTTACGCTGTTCTTCCTTGATGAGAATAGAAGTGACCGAATCAGATGTAATTTTCGTAACAGAATGTTCCACTGCCATTACTAGGGGGTTATACTCTTCCGGTAGACCAGCTAGCATTATAGTTCCGATGAATTTGTCGTCAACTGATGCGTTTATGCCAACAAGTTGATGTTGTGTCGTTCTTATACAATTGATGTACGACTCCATGGAATTAAATTGTTCTAACTTGTAATGGAATAGTTTCTTCAGTAGATTTAGTCGTCTAAGAAGACCGCTATCAGCATAAGTGTTTTTAAGTTTCTCCCATGTTTCTTTCGCTGTTTTAAAATTTTGAACAACTGGATAAATTGTATTGTTTACACAAAGGCATATTTTAGCTCTCGTTTTCGCGTCTTTTCTTTTGAAGTCTGACGGATCTTGATCTTCAGGGCATTCAACGTATTCCCACAGGTCATGATCTGTAAGGGGCATTTGCATAGCAAAAGCCCAAGTTGAATAATTGGACCCACCTTCTAACTTCTCAATTTGTTGCGAAGAGCTGTTGTGAATTGTCACTTTGGGTAGCGCTCTCGTAATGTCCCCGCTTTGAGACATTGTTGTGATTTTATAGGATTCACTAACCTAATGCTTATAATAACACAATAATAGGTTTAATAGCCCATAACCTATAATAACTAGTAAGTTATGAATTAAAATATAGCAGAGAGTGCATTGTGTTTTATTTATTGAATTGACTTACGTCATTAAAAAAAACCTTAATAACTCTATATTTACATGTGGCCAGGGTGTTCTTTAAAAATGAGTAAAAAGGTCTAATAAAAAATAAAATGGTATGCTTACATTCTGTGACATTTTGATTTTCAACGAAAGTTACTTGATTTCTTATCACTACACATCGCTTTTCTGTGAGAATTTGTTCATAACTGGCAGCTGTTGGCTAACAAATTAATAACTGAATTAGTTATCAAAAATATTCATGACCTAGCTGTTGATATCATCAAAACGGTCACATCTCTCAAGTGTTTTTTCTAGAGGTTTCTTATTCAACATATAAAATATCTGTTTATTATTAATATGGAATGTAAAACTCGAATAAACTTTTGTAAATATTTAATAACTAAAAAATTAAGTCATAATAAATGGATATCTACGGGAAAAAAATTACAGTCACTGTAAAAACTTTTCAGCGATTGTTTATAACTAGCAATGTCACTGTAGATTTTGCTTATCTCATTTCTTCTACTCGCCGAATCTGGCTGCTGAAGCAATCTATCCTTTTCTTGGCTAAAAATATAGATCCTGTCTCAGAATACTTCTATTTGACAGCGCTGAGCTCCAGTGAGCCGACCAGGGGGAAATGGCTGAAAAAAAAAATATCAAATCAATAAAAAATAAATCTTCCTGTATCTTAAATCGAAAAAATCAATTTTATTTCCGAGAAAACGATGCTGAATACATTTATAAACTCAGCATGGATAAAAAAACTATACCTGTGAAACATTTTAATGAAAAAAGTAGAGTATACTCACATTTCGTATCATTTTGATTTCGATTGACTGGAACGTTTTGAAAAACCGGACTGAGTAACAAGCAGTGTCTAGACAGACTAAAAAACCGTGCGGCTACCGCACGCTATATAGTCGAATGTTCGCTTTAAACTAGTAACTGTATATATTGGCTAACGGCCACATATATAATCATAATCAGTATGCTATCAAATTAAAGCGTAACCTAGATAGCATTGAGTAAGAACATCTGAGTGATTAGCGCAAATTAATCTCAGTGCAAAAGAGACGCATATAGATTCCGTTGCCATGTTACAGTGTGTGCCAAATGCCACACACACACAAACATATTGAAGTCAGTTGCTTACATATGAAATGTGTTTATTTTTTTGAACAACTGAGATCAGCAAAAGACGTCAAACATTCTTTTATTGCGCAGCACGACAATGACAATGAAACGTCGGTCATTTGTGGGTCAACTGTTTGATCAAAGTCGATGCGGAACTACTTAGATGGTTCAGTACACATTTAGTTGTAAATTGAACCGTATAATGATTAGTATCTCTATATGTTTATAGTTGTTCACTATGGGTGATAATTAAACTATTTGAATCTTATAACAAATTTGGTAAGGTTCTTGAAGGAATAATAATGTAGTTTTAATCGGTCAGTTATCACAAATTCAGGTTTATTAGATATGCAAACATAGACTGATAACAAAAACTGTTTTTATGTTATATTTAATATTCACATGTGCTCGAGCGACCTAAAGCAGACGATTGGTAGCCACACGGATGACTTATTGGCGCGGCGTGGGTTCTAAGCCAATTAAAGACCTACATTAATTATATATGATCGTTATGTTTATGAAGATAAAACCAAATGTTTGTTTTTCTTTTACTTTATATTTTACTTAAACAATCATATCTTTGAATACATACCTACTTCGACAATAAATGTTAAAAAATGATGCTTAAATCGTAACAATCTATAAATAATAATTATAAGTTGTTTGAACAACAATGGAGATATTTATATCCCACTTATTAGCTTTGTGATCGAATGAATACTCAAAGAATGTCTATTTCTTAACAATGTGTAGGGTAGCTACATAAAATCGCCGCGGCCAAACTATAAATACGGCCGGCGTATCTAAAAAACGAGCACATATGGTAGTAGCAGGTTGACCCAGGTCCCTCCTACCATACACGCGCTCGAGTCCACGCCGCGACATCGTTGGCCCCTCGCTTGGTGCTCAAGTGAGCGCGGCCAACTACTGTGGGTAGTCGTTTCCTACCCGCAGCGGGATTTTATTTTTGTGTTTGTGTCGTTCCAGCCAGGGGGTAGCTCGGATTTTCGTTATTCGGACCTACCCACCTTCGGACTGCGTTTGTGTTTGACCTAGTTTAAGTGTTCGTTTAACTGTATGTGCTGTCTGAACCCGGCTCACCACCGACGACGAGCCCGTACGTCGAAATCCGGGCGAGTGCGGCGAGCACATCACCTCGTGTCCGATTTGAATCGGACATCGTGATGGTCTCACGGCTGTGCGCCTCGGGGCTTCTGTCCCGGGAGATGCAGCTGTGGCTCGCCGCTTACGTCCGAATCAAGGACTTTGAGCTGTCTGGAGCCCCCGAGGAGCCGCTCCATCCCGCCGACGAAGCGTCACTGAGGGCGCTGAAGGCGCTCACCAGCCTGGAAGTCACTCTCCCCCCCGCCCGCCAGAAGCGGAAGGAGCGTGAGGAGGGAGCCTCACCGCCCGCCGCAGCCGCCAAGCGCCCACAGCGCACCCCCGTCCCCCTGCACGCGAGGGACCCCCGACGAAGCAGGTCGGTAAGTACCGGGCGCAGGCCCGTTACTACTCAACCGCCACCCCAACTCGCCCCCCACCCGCCTGGTCCCCCGGCGCCGAGGCAAGGGCCTCAAGAGTCCATGCCTCCACCACCCCAAGCTCCTAAGCCGCAGCACGAGAAGCGGGTGTCGCGCATCCCGACCCCTGCGGCTAGGCCCAACGCCCCCACAGGCGACGCGCCGCCGGCGCCGGAACGCCGCGGCGGCGTGAAGTCGCCCTTGCTCCGCCCGCCGTCTGCCCCGCCGCTTCCCGGATTGCGGAGGGCTGAGGCTTAGGGCATTCCAAGTGTCAATCCCCCACACTGGCCAAAGTGGCCAGAAATTCACCCAGGGCCGGCTCCTAGAACCGTAGCGCCCCCTGCGCCAAAACAGACGCGACCGCCGCCGGCGCCGAAACCCACTGCCCCAACGAGGGCGCCCGGGCCTGCCCCACGGCCAGTGAGACCAGCCGCGACTTACGCGGGCACCCTCACTGGCCCACTGGCGCACAGCCCGCCCAGGTGCAGTCCGCCCAAGCGCATCCCGCCCAGGCGCAGCCCACCCAGCCGCAGCCCGCCCAGGCAAAGCCGACACGAGCCCAGCCCACTCGGGCTCCTACTCGAGCACCGCTCGCCCAGGCGCCGCCCGCCCACATCACCGCAACACCCATAGAGGTTAGCCCGGACCTAACTGTCGATGCAAAAATTGAGCTAGCGTTAAGGCTGCTCAATGAGTGCATCGACAGTAGGGCCGCCTCCAGGACAGCCACGCAGACCGGCAGAACCGATGGACAGTAAGCTCAGGTTGGTCTACTGGAACACCCAATCCTTGTCGACAAAGCGGCGCCTGCTAGCGAACTTCCTTCGCGAGAAGGATATTGACATTGCGCTAATTAGCGAGACCCACCTGAGCTCACGGGAACTGTTCAAGGTACCAAACTACCTGGCCTACCGTAAGGACGAAGTGTCTCCCCTCGGCAAGGCCTATCGAGGGTTGATGATACTCGTCCACCGCCGGGTAGTCCACCAGCCGATCCCCTACACCCAGTTGACGTCCTTCTACGCGTTGGGGGTCGACGTCCACACCGGCAGCGGCGACCTCCGGCTCTACGCCGCGTACAAGGCGCCACAAGTCTGCCTGGGGGAGTGCGCAACCGGCTGCCGCCCTCTCACTCCACTCTGCTGACGGGTGATCTGAATTCCAAGCACCTTGTTTGGAATTCAACGACCACCTGCCCCAACGGACGCCGCCTCATGCAGGACGCCGTGGACCACAACTACGAATGCCTGGGACCCGACGAGCCGACCCGCTACGATCCAGCCAGCGGGAAAGGTGAGGTCCTAGACATCGTGGTCTACCGCGGCCTGCATGCCCCACCGTCACTGAAGGTAATGCCGGACCTCCCATCCGACCATTGGCCAGAACCTTCGCCCGACACGTGTTGCCCCTCCTGCCCCGCGCACGCGCACGGATTGGGAGAGGTTCGCCGACACACTATCGACCCACACCCCAACGAGACCCAATACATCACCAGAGGACGTCAACGCAGCCACGGAGGAGCTGACCAGGGCAATACAGGACGCGCTTCAATCTTCTTCTCAGCAGACTCGCTCCGGAGAGAGGTACTCCCCTCTCCCACAGCGACTTAAAGCACTTCTCGCTGAGAAGCGCGCCCTGAGGCGCGACTGGCAGCATACTCGTTGCCCCACCCTCAAGGCCAGGCTCAATGCCTTGGTGGAGAGGGTCAAGGCAGAGCTCGTTGACGACGCCGCAGCTTGATGGGACCAGCACTTCCTGGAGGTGGAGGAAGGCG
Organism: Aproaerema taeniolella; assembly: GCA_949987775.1. Lineage (NCBI taxonomy): Eukaryota > Metazoa > Arthropoda > Insecta > Lepidoptera > Gelechiidae > Aproaerema > Aproaerema taeniolella. The sequence continues at coordinate 13,286,452 of OX465244.1, forward strand.
GGGTCCCAACCGTACACCGCCTCTGTAAGAAGTTGTCGTCGGAGCCGGACCCGGTAAGGCCCCTCATAGACAGCCAAGGCCTCCCCAAATATAAGGCCAACGACAGGGCGGAGCTGTTCGCCGACTCGCTGGAGGAGCAGTTCTCGCCGAACCCCTGCACAGACTCCACACACGAACGGGATGTTCTCGAGCACCTAGGGGAGTATCTTGCAGCACCAGTGGGCCCACGTGAGGATCCGGTCGTATTCTCGCCCGGCCAGGTGCAGCGAGCCCTCCTACGGACGAAGCCTTGGAAAGCCCCGGCCCTGACCGCATCACAAACGCAGCGCTCCGCCACTTGCCTCCTAAGGCAGTGGTGGCAGTCGCGCGTTTGTACATCGGCATCATGCGAACCGGGTGCTTTCCGTCGACGTGGAAGCTGGGCCGCGTCATCATGCTGCCTAAGCCGGGTAAGGACCCCAAACGTCCACAAAACCACAGGCCCATCAACCTCCTTACGACGCTCTCCAAGGTGTTCGAGAGACTCCTGCTCCGTCACCTGGAACCTCACATCACCCCGCGGCTCGAACAGTTCGGATTCCGGCCGGCCCACTCGACCACCCTCCAGCTCACCCGAGTGCTCCACTTGCTGGCCACCAACCAAAACAAGCGTGAGTACTCAGTAGTAGTGATGCTGGACATGGAGAAGGCGTTCGACAGAGTATGGCATGAGGGGCTGCTGTACAAGCTGTCCCTGTCGAGCGCCCCCCGTCGCCTCATCGATGTGATCGCCTCCTTCCTGCGCGACAGGAGGTTCCAGGTTGCGGTAGAGGACGCCACCTCCACCGAGCGCCCCGTCCGCGCCGGTGTCCTGCAGGGTAGCTGCCTGTCCCCCGCACTCTACTCCCTTTACACCAATGACATCCCAGTGGTAGGTGACGTCACGCTTGCACTCTTCGCGGACGACACGGCGTACATCGCGTCGTCGTATCGCCGGGCCCACGCCGCAGCGAAGATGCAGCCTATCTTAGACGCCCTACCACAATGGCTCGATAAATGGAGGATGGCGATCAACGTCGCCAAAACACAGGCCATGGTAACAGGCCTGTGGTTAACCACGCCTCCCCAACTGTCCTTGAAAGGGGTAGCTGTTCCGTGGGCAGTGCAGGTGAAGTATCTGGGGGTCACGATAGACCGCCGGCTCTCCATGCGCGCCCACGTCGACGAAACCATCATCAAGGCGAAGGTATCACGCGCAAAGCTGCGCCCAATCTTCGCCTCCAAGCTACCCCTTCGAACCAAGTTAGCAGTCTACAAGACCTATATAAGATCACGTCTTACGTACGCAGCCCCGGCTTGGTACGCGCTCGTAAGCGAATCACATCGTCGCCGCCTTAGAGCCCAAGAAAACCTTTCACTCCGCACAATTGTAAATGCCGGTCGCTACGTACGTAATGACGTGATCAAACGCGACCTCCACTTCGAGCCACTAGAAGACTTCATCACCAGGCTGGCGCGGGGCATGTTCGATCGGGCGGACAACTCCGCGCACGAACATCTGCGCGGAATCGCGCCTCTCCACGCCAGGCCCCCCGATCGACGAAGCAGAGCTCTCCCCCAAGAGCTAATCCCGCCACCCGCTGATGAAGCCCACCCCAACACAGACGCCACGCTGCCCCGCTCGACCTCCCCTAGGGTTGAGGGCGCGGGGCAGCGTCACCACCGGACATGACAACCCCGACTAAGACACCGCGCTGCCTCGCTCTCCCTAGCGGCATCACTGGACTATCTACAACCCCCCCCCCCTGCTTGACCTCCCCCAAGGTTGAGGCCGCGGGGGACCACAGCTACGCAACAATCCTGCACCCCCCCCGTAGATCCCTCCACTCAAGTGCAAGGTGGGCGAGGTGGAGCTGGGCAGTTTGTCTCTAGCCCTGTGGCAAGACGGCTGCAAGGCTCCACCAAGCTCCCACCCGTACCATATTGCTTCCCATGGCGGCGACTCAACCGCGAATGCGGGGGTGGGCCATGGGAAGCAGAATAGGCTCGAAATTCTACCATCGTGTCCCTCCCTCCCTTGATGGAAAAAAAAAAACAACAGGGAGGCTTGACTTCACAGTGGGCAAAGAGCTCCTTGCCCGCACCACCAATTGCGTCTTTTTCCCATTTCTCGTTTCACTACCATCTGGTATCCTTTTTAAACGTGAAATCGATCCCCCTTAGTTCTCCTTAGACATTCCAACTCGGTCATGTAGCTGTAGCGGGCCGACGGCCGCTGATAGTTGCATGACTGAGGAATGGATCACTCTCACACGTTACGCGTTGTGTTCCAACCACAGGGCCGTGTGAGAGGACCCAGTGACAGACTTACCTGACAGACAGCGGATGAGCGGGAACTGTCGGCGTAGCCATTGTATGGTAGCGCCGCCTCTTCCCGCCCGCCCGCGTCCCCCTAAAATTCTCTCTACGACAGGCGAAGGTGCGCTCTTGCCTTCCCTGTCGGGGGGAGCAGAATAGCCCCCTCACCCTACACGCATGTAGGGTTAGAGGCAGTCCCAATGACCGGCCTATTTTCATAGGCCGCGACAGACTTTCGCCGCCATGGGGTTCGCCCCAATGCGGCTTCCCCGAGCGCCCCTCCGGCGCTCGAGAAGACTTCCACGACCAACTTGCCGCACAGTATCGCTCCCGACGGCGCTAGCCGCGTTAGCACCCTCGGCACGGTGCGGCTACCCATCGAGGGACTAGAACCTATGAGACATCGAGCAAACCCGTCAGATTGCCCGCTACGACCAACATTGTAGGCACACACATTGTAGGTACACACTAAATTATATAAGTAGGGATTGCTAAGTAGGAACGCGTGAAAATGGCTAATGACAGTCCGCCGTTCACAGGTATAGACATAAGTGTGCTGTCTGTACAGTCTAAGCTTACCGCATTCTGGCAAGAAATGCCGAGCGTATGGTTCGTACAATTTGAAGCTATAGTCGAACCGCTCAAGACTTCCGACGAACAAAAATATAGATATGTCTTACAAAAACTCAAAACTGACCAACTACGCCATGTTAGCGATATTCTTAAAAAGCCACCCGCAAAAGGCAAATATACAGCATTGAAGGAACGGTTAATATCTGTGTACGAAAAGTCATCCGTCCAGAACTTTTAACAGCTCGTTAGTGGTTTAGAATTAGGCGATCAAAAACCATCGCAGTTATTACGACAGATGCGCGAACTAGGCTCCGATTTAATTACCGAAGAGGGTATTAAAATCGAGTGGATGAAACAGCTACCCGCGCAGGCTCGCGCGGTGCTGTCTGTCAATCGAGAATCATAGCTTAACGAACTCGCGGAAATGGCAGATAAGATGCTAGAATACACAAGTACTTCGACATTAGCTTCAATCGAGCAAAAACAGGTTACGCAAGACTCTTTAGCAAAACAAATAGCTGAACTCACTCGCAAGATAGAAGAAATGCAAACAAGTAACCAGCGCTATCGCTCTCGCTCCAACTCACGACGGCGTGACAACAACCGGTCTCGCTCCCGCATGCGCTCTCGACAGACCCGGGATGCAACCCACGGCGCGCCGACCACGACAAAATGTTGGTATCACGAGTCCTATGCTGAAAAAGCGAAAAAATGTAGGTCTCCGTGTAGCGTTGGGAACAAAAAACCGGAAAACTAGATGCGACACCGACGGTAGCCGGAGTCAATGTCAGCAAAAATTGCCGTTTATGTATAGTAGACAAACAGTCAGGCAAAAAGTTTCTTATCGACACTGGTGCGGAAATATCTGTCTTAGCCGCACAGCGAAAAGTAAAAAAATGTTCAGAAGCCGCGTACAAGCTATATGCCGTGAACGGAACGCCTATAAGCACGTACGGCGAAAAATCAATATGTCTAAATCTAGGATTACGTAGAAACTTTCGCTGGACATTCATCGTAGCCGACGTAAAAATGTCAATCATAGGAGCCGATTTCCTTAAACATTTCAAGCTATTAATAGATCTACATAATAAAAAACTCATCGACCGTGTCACAGATCTATCAGTAAGTACGGTAATTGTACTACTGTACTGTACCAACAGATAGTACACACCATCACCGACAGCCATGCGTACTACGACTTACTTAAGAGGTATCCAGACGCGTTACGACCCATGTCATTCAAAGAACCTTCGAAACACGACGTGGTACACCATATCGAAACCATAGGTCCACCATTATTCTCCAAGACGAGACCGCTACCGCCCGATAAGTACAAAGCTGCAAAAGAGGAGTTCACCAAAATGATGGAGATGGGTATCTGCCAACCCTCTAAGAGCCCTTGGGCCAGTCCACTTCACGTAGTCAAGAAAAAGGACGGCACGATGCGCGTGTGTGGCGATTACCGCCGATTAAATTCAGTGACACTACCGGATCGCTACCCTATACCGCGTGTCATGAATTTCACGTACAAACTACACGGAATGACGGTATTCTTGAAACTCGACCTTAAGAGCGCCTACTATTGGATACCTATGTCAAATCCAGAGAAAACAGCAATAATTACACCGTTTGGCCTTTTTGAATTTAAATGCATGCCATTTGGACTACGAAATTCAAGTCAGACTTTTCAACGATTTATGCACGAAGTCTTACGAGAAATAGAAGGTGCGTTTCCATTTGTAGACGACATACTTTGCTTTTCTAGGAGCGAAGAGGAACACCGGAAAGTACTTGAACAAGTTTTATCGCGATTAAACGAATACGGGTTGGCGCTAAACGTAAATAAGTACAAATTCGGCCAACACGAAATCAACTTTCTTGGGTATAAAGTGACAAGCGAGGGAATAGCACCGACTGCAGAAAAAGTCGAAATTATCTCTTATTACAAAAAACCGGCGAATGTTCAAGAATTACGTAGATTTCTGGGTATGATAAATTTTTATCGCGATTGCCTACCGCAACAAGCACAATTACAGCACGAGCTGAATAGATACTTACATAACTCGAAAAAAAACGACAAGACGCCTATCGAATGGACACCTCAAGCTGCAAAAAGCATTTGAAGATTGCAGACAAAGCATCTTAAAAGCTACGATGATCTCACACCCCGTTCCGGGCGCACCGCTATGTATTATGTGTTAGGCGTCGCAGAAGGGGAAATATATTTTATTTTACGAAAGTTGTTTTCTTTCCCAGGGGGGGAGTATATGTAGGGTAGCTACATAAAATCGCCGCGGACAAACTATAAATACGGCCGGCGTATCTAATAAACGAGCATTCATCCAACGGCACTCGGCGTTTCACTACAACCCTGCTCGACCCTACCTTCGTCCAGCCGCTGTATATACTACGACAACCACAAATGTTTCATTTAAGAGTATTATTTATTGTTCAAGAGCTGTAATTTCATTTTTAACTGAAACTTTTCTGTTTTGGTAGAGATAATTTGGCTGAAGGCAAAACTGCTGTTTAAAATGTTTCAGAAAGATGATTTTGTTTCGGTAGAATCGCAGTTCCAGCAGGATGATTCCTATAGGCCGACCTGCAGTTTTCTACAAAACAATTTAATAACAGTTAACTTAATAAGAAACATAACCACATTTTTAGCGATCGCAACATTAGCAAACTTGTTTTACACTTACATGCTGTTCCATTCCTTCGTATTCAAAATCAATATTAGTACTGATCAAACTATATTATCAGCGCAGTATATATACTGTCAGAATTAGATCGTGAATTTGTAACAAAGTCTCGTAAGCCGAAATTCTTAAAACAATAGATTTGAACAGTTAGTTCTAATCTATAAATTTTAATGATTCGAAAACACGTCGTACATATGTTTTGAAAATTCATGAAATTATATAGACATGCCTTTGCAAAATACTATTTTTCTTAAAATAGAAAAATAATTATATTAAACTGGAAAAAGTTATGACTTCATATTAAAATAACAATATTCCTGATTTCTTATCATACTAAATATCAAATATTATTATTTTCAATGAATAACTAACAAATACAATAAAGGATAAAAAGAAATGACCCCAGAGTAATATTTCCTGTTTTTATACTGTACGTAATACATGACGCATAACAGAAGTCATGCAAATGAACTAATGTATAGATAGTCCTAGATTATCGTTAAATTTAATCCGTTGCTGTTATTCCGTAGTAGTGTCAACTTGCGTTCAAGGGAAGTTATTTCCTCGTTGATCGCACGAATTTCACATTGGTTGTTGTCACTATATGGTTGATGTTGCAACTGCAGCTTTATGTGCTTCAAAATGGTGATCCTGTTACGGCAAAACCGAATCTCTTGTAGAGTCACCATAGATAGCAGGTCCATACTCTGCAACACAAAACAATTGATGAGCTGCAAAAAAAATAAATAAAATAGAACGTCCTGTAATGGCGTAATCAAAAATTTATCTGGAGGATGCAGCTTATGAGAATATTTAAAAAGAATTAAAAGAAAACTAATTTTTTACTTATATTTTGCTTTATAGTGTTGTCAGTATTTGAAATCACTAGTCGAAACGAGAAGCTTCAATAGGCAATTAAATACTAATGAAGCGATTTTATCAGCACAGCATATATACTGTCATGTAAGGGTCATGTTAATTGACCTTTGAGTCATGATTCATCAATTCTAATAAATCACACTAACGATACTGTTACATCTGTTGTAAATAAAAACAATCGATTCCGTTTTGCGTATCCAGATTTCCACATCATAAGTCACATTATCAAGTTCTCATTGAAGTTGGTATTCGTACTGTATTGAAGTATGGTAATTATGTGTGTAAGGTTTCCTGCATTTTACACCCATTTCGCACCTCTTGATGTTTTTAAACTGGCAACACTAAAACGTATCGGGTATAAAAGCCAGGTACTTGGGAAGTGGGGGGCATTCTCGATTGAGCAGCCTAGTCGTTCAGTTGTCTCACAGTAATTTTAATAAATTTGAAACTAATTTAATAAGTTTGGAGTTGATTTAATAAGTTTAGAATTGATCTAATAAGTTTTGAACTAATTTAATAAGTTTGGAGTTGAATTAATAAGTTTAGAATTGCTCTAATAAGTTTGGAAATAATAAGTTTTGGCAATCAGTATTAATCATAATAAGTTTTGGCAATCGCATTGATCATAATAAGTTTGGAGGAATATAAGTTTGGAACAACTGAGTGGTTTCATTTCTGAGATATCCTATATCTCAGAAGTGGGATACGAACGACGCATAAACGCGTAAGTAACACGCCTTAATTGTTTTAAAGGAAATCCTTTTGATGTAGATATTTTATGATTAATCCGATACAAGGGCAATAACCGACCAATCATAAAAGGGAATCGTTATGAAGGTAGATGGATAACTATTTTTTATAATTCTACATTTTGGCAGAGCTATTTTTACAGCTATTAGGTGCAATTAGTAGAATAGTCCTTCTTTTAAATAGAATGACGTCATCGATGTCTTAAGGCACCAACTCAGTACCTGTACACGGGTAAACGTACATTTTTGAACAATAATTATTAGTGCTTTGAAATTTTCTCTCTATCTACATTCAATCTATGATCGGGAACAAAACTATTACCGAGGGAATCCAATATGGTGGCGCCGGATTACTCGAACTGTTTGCAGGGGTTTCTAAAAGGGGGCCCGAAAACTGGTTATTTTCGCGCTAGGTGTAGCCGTTTTGAAGATATGACCACTTTTATAAATTCCTTATACCTACATTTTGATAAGACACCGAATCTGGTTAACTACTAAGTGGAGCTTAAATGCTAATTATTACGTAGGTAGGATTCGTGTTACATGTTATGGATGGAGGCACAAAAATGGTGTCAAGCTTCTGTAAATCTAATATGATATTACTGAATTAATTTGATATTATTTATATATTCCATTCCATATAAGAAGGCACGTGGACTCCTTGTATGGAACCGATCTTGAAATTTTACCTGATGTTATTTGAAGATATTATTTAATATACTAGTTAAATTTAGTACCTACCCTACCTACACTACAGTTTGTTCTAGATTGAATACATTCGTAACGTAACTGTAATTTTATTAGCAGATAGAATGCAGGTTTGCGTTTTGTTTTTTTTGTTGTGGGTTTCAGAACGTATGACGGGCAACAGGTGGCTTGCGCGGCTCCTGCCGCAGTTTGGAGACTCGCAGCCGAGGGAGCGTCCACGGCCGCGGTCGCGGTCGGCGGGGTCCGCAACTGTGGTCGCGGCCGCTGCCTGCGATGGCGGAAGCGTGTTCTGGAATCGGCGGGAGCAGGTGCGCCGGCTGGAGCGGGATCCGGTGAAGGCACGAGATGGCGAGCGGCGTGGTCGGCGGGGCAACGCAGCGAGCGGCGTAGGGTGCAGTCGGGGTTGGTGAAGGATGTGCAAGGCGCCGCAGCGGGCGGTGTGAGGCGCAGTCGAGGTTGGTGAAGGGAGTGCAGGGTGCCGCAGCGGGCGGCGTGAGTCAAGCCGGGCCGGTAGCCGAGGGGCCACGGCCAGGTGGTGCAGAGTCTTGGACGTGAGCAATGGATCCAAAGTACGGAATTGTCGTCGCAGAGCACACCGTAGCCACCTTGGGTGACAGGAGAGAGCCGGCAATAGGACGAGAATAAAAAAATAATTAAAAAAAAATAATTATTTATTTAGACAAATCCTTACATGTAATAATCGGGGCTTCCCAGTAAGTAGTCATAGACACTTGTGATGGGAATGCCTCGCTCTTCCAGGTATACAATATATTCTATGATATTTAGAGTGAGTTTACATTACTATTAACTTATAATTATAATAAAAAGTAAATACCTAATTAAGTAACAAGGTGTGGGTGTGTGTTGAAGTATGTGTGTGTATTTGTAACAGTGTAGTATGCGTGTATTTATGTGTGCTTGGGGTATATTATTTGTGTATGTTTGTGCCTTTAGTCAATTAGTAAAACTGTGTTTAAAGGGGGTAATTAGTGTGGATACACAAATGTTAAAGTGTGCATTATGCTCAGCAAGGAGTGCTTGTGCTCAACATGATGTGCTTATGCTCAGCGTTAAATGACTGAACCCTGTATGCCCTACGGATATCCTTGGGATCGGCAGACTAGAACCAACATACAGAGAGGTCATTACACGGTGACAAGAAACCATTGTAGTATACCCTACGGATCTGGTTAGTCCTTGGGATCGGGAAGCTGAACCCATGTACTACGAATGGTTTGTAATTTGATAGAGGGCTTAGTCCATGCCATTCAAGTTAGTCTTATGAGAAGTTCTTCCACTTCTTCATAGCCAAGTGTGTGTAACCATTCTGTTAAAGAAAGCTTGCAGGAATGACGTAGTTGGTGATAAATATGCAGCAGACGATTAACTTTGTTATAGAGGTACGGGGCTTGAGTAACATACTGTCTCTCAGCGAAGGTCGTTCGTGCTGGATGAGTAGGGGCTACCAAATCATTTCTTCTCCTGTTCATTAGAGCTAGATCATACGGTAGGCCTTTATAGTATTGTAGTACTATAAAAAGTATATATAGTTTACGGACAGAGAGTAATTTACTTGTTGTGTAAAGGTCGTTGGAAGGAAACCTGTAAGGCCTGAAGTGCATTACTTTGATCAGAGATCTTTGGGCCCTCTCAAGATACAGAAAGTTTGTTTTATTAGCGCCGCCCCACACTGGGATACAGTATGCTATAACCGATTGTACCATAGCTATATAGATATTATTCAGTACATCCCTATTCATCACATGCCTTAATGATTTGAATACCCATATCAGTTTCCTGACTCGACCCATGGTTAGTTCTAAATGTGCATGCCAAGACAGTCTTTGGTCGACCATGACGCCGAGGTATTTTACATGATTTACTTTTAGTAATATCGGGCAGTTACAGTTTATGAGGTTAGACTGTCGGCAATTGTGAAGTGAAATACTAAAGTCTGGACGCGGTTGCGAGTTTGAGTAGGGGCCGAAGCAAATGTAATTAGTTTTTTGAGTATTTAAGGTTAAGAGGTTTTCGTTTAGCCAATTGGCAACTCTCTCTAATCCTTTTTCGGTCGCTATTTTCACCTCGTCCCAAGTCCTACCACAAAAACCATCGCTGTGTCATCAGCATAGGAGAGTATCCTCCCTCCAATGTCCCTAAAATAATGAGAATAAATAGGACTTTCAAGTGAAGTTAGTATGGTTAGTATGGATTTGCTATTGCAGAGTGAGATTAGCTTAGCTTAGAATCATATAATTCAATTCCAGTTACAATATTATGTCTAAAGCAATGTCACAGTATAATGTGATTGTCATCAATCGATCTCAATAATTGCTACAATACCACTGACTGACTGACTCACTGGGTGACAGAATTGTTCTCCCAGATGGAGCGGCGGGAGGTGAAAACTTTGTATAGGGGGTGAGGAGAGGGTGGTGCGGAGGGTACGGGAAAACCTCAAGATCCTCGGATCCACCTTCTCATCGGGTGGCGACCCACCTTCCCGGGCGAACCATTGCAGGTGGAGCGGTCGCGCTCAAACAAAGATCGACCGACACCCTAGTCGAATTCTACCGGTGACGTCATTTTTTCGATTTTCGCAAAAACAAGATGGCCGCCATACAAAATGATTATTGCTGTATCTCCGGAACCGTTTGACATAAGTGGGGTGTGCTCGAACAAATGTTTCACAGGGGGGTGAAGGGCAGGTGGCTGTTAAAATTTTTTTTCAAGATGGCGGATCCAAGATGGCGGCCGGAAATGAAGTTGCTCCGATCCGGACGAAAATTTAATATACGAAAATAGGGGAAGAAATTTCCGAATATCGGGTCATTTTTTCGATTCCACCATTTTCCAAGATGGCCGCCATACAAGGAGTGATGAGGCGAGGCCGCAGGCCGAGCCGAACCACGACGCCACGCCGCGAGGCGAGGCCGTAGGCCGAGGCGAGCTGCGTAAAAGGCGAGGCCGAAGGCCGAGCTCCGCGCAGGGCGTAGCCCGGAGCGTCCCCCCCCCCCCAAATCCAAGATGGCCGCCATACAAGTTTAGATTCTAAAGGTGAGGCGAGGTCGAAGACCGAGCCGAACGCGCGAGGCGAGGCCGAAGGCCGAGGCGAGCCACGTATAGGGTGAGGCCGAAGGCCGAACTCCGCGTAGGGCGAAGCCCGGAGCGGCCCCCCCCCCCCAATCAAAGATGGCCGCCATACAAGTTTAGATTCTAAAGGTGAGGCGAGGTCGAAGACCGAGCCGAACGCGCGAGGCGAGGCCGAAGGCCGAGGCGAGCCGCGTATAGGGTGAGGCCGAAGGCCGAACTCCGCGTAGGGCGAAGCCCGGAGCGTCCCCCCCCAATCAAAGATGGCCGCCATACAAGTTTAGATTTTTAAGGTGAGGCGAGGTCGCAGACCGAGCCGAACGCGCGAGCCGAGGCCGTAGGCCGAGGCGAGCTGCGTATAGGGCGAGGCCGAAGGCCGAGCTCCGCGTATGGCGAAGCCCGAAGCGTCACCAAGCATATTACCAGCCGACCGCCATCATACCGACATGGGTGTCGTTTAATAGGTTCTTAGGGGTTCTGATTTCGAAAATGACATCCATTTTGAAATCCAAGATGGCGGACATGGATTTTCTGGAAAATACCGTCATGGGTGTCGTTTAATAGGTTTTCGGGGGTGCTGATTCCGAAAATGACATACGTTTTGAAATCCAAGATGGCGGACATAATTTTTTTGCAAAATATCGTCATGGTTGTCGTTTTTTGGGTATTCAGGGGTGCTGATTAAGAAAACAACATCCATTTTGAAATCCAAGATGGCGGACATGCATTTTTTGTAGAAAACCGTCATGGGTGTCGTTTAATACGTTTTCTGGGGTGCTGATTGCGAAAATGACATTTATTTTCAAATCCAAGATCATGAGTCGTTTTTTATAAAAAAAGGCACAACCGCCTCGCGACCTGCTTAAGCAGGTCGCGCACCACGCGAAACCTAGTTTTATATTATATAAAGCTACAATACCACTGACTGACTGGGTGACAGAATTGTTCTCCCAGATGGAGCGGCGGGAGGTGAAAACTTTGTAAGGGGGGTGTGGAGAGGGTGGTGCGGAGGGTACGGGAAAACCTCGAGATCCTCGGATCCACCTTTTCATCGGGTGGCGACCCACCTTCCCGGGCTAACCGTTGCAGATGGAGCGTTGGCGCTACCTATGGGTCGACCCACATCCTGGTCGAATTCTACCGGTAACGTCATTTTTTCGATTTTCGCAAAAACAAGATGGCCGCCATACAAAATGTTCATTGCTGTATCTAAGGAACCGTTTGACATAAGTGGAGTGTGCTCGAACAAATGTTTTACAAGGGGGTGAGGGGCAGGTGGCTGTCAATTTTTTTTTTCAAGATGGCGGATCCAAGATGGCGGCCGAAAATGAAGTTGCTCCGATCCGGACGAAAATCGGTATCTGGGAGGTTTGGGGGTCGAAAATTCCGAATATCGGGTCAGTTTTTCGATTCCACCATTTTCCAAGATGGCCGCAATACAAGGAGTGGTGAGGCGAGGCCGCAGGCCGAGTGGATTCACGACGCCACGTTGCGAGGCGAGGCCGAAGGCCGAGCTCCGCGTAGGGCGTAGCCCGGAGCGTCCCCCCTTCCCAAATCCAAGATGGCCGCCATACAAGTTTAGATTCTAAAGGTGAGGCGAGGTCGAAGACCGAGCCGAACGCGCGAGGCGAGGCCGAAGGCCGAGGCGAGGCGCGTATAGGGTGAGGCCGAAGGCCGAACTCCGCGTAGGGCGAAGCCCGGAGCGTCCCTCCCCCCAATTCAAGATGGCCGCCATACAAGTTTAGATTCTAAATGTGAGGCGAGGTCGAAGACCGAGCCGAACGGGCGAGGCGATGCCGAAGGCCGAGGCGAGCTGCGTATAGTGTGAGGCCGAAGGCCGAACTCCGCGTAGGGCGAAGTCCAGAGCGTCCCCCCCCCCCAATCAAAGATGGCCGCCATACAAGTTAAGAAGTTTAAGGTGAGGCGAGGTCACAGACCGAGCCGAATGCGCGAGCCGAGGCCGAGGCGAGCCGCCGAAGGCCGAGCTCCGCGTAGGGTGAATCCCGAAGCGTCACTAAGCATATTACCCGCTCACCGCCATCCGAAAATTTCATATCTGCCATCTTGGATTTTAGTGGGCTTCGCCCTTCGCGTCACGATTCCTCCCACCAAAAATCCAAGATGGCGGATGTAAGTAAAATTTTTTGGCATACCGACATGGGTGTCGTTTAATAGGTTTTCGGGGTTGCTGATTCCGAAAATAACATCCATTTTTAAATCCAAGATGGCGGCCGTGAAAAACAAAAAAAAATTAAAAACTTTATTAAAATTTATAAAGAAAGGCACAACCGCCTCGCGACTTGCTTTAGCAGGTCGCGCACCACGCGAAACCTAGTTATATTATATAAAGCTACAATACCACTCACTGACTGACTGACTGACTGGGTGACAGAATTGTTCTCCCAGATGGAGCGGCGGGAGGTGAAAACTTTGTATGGGAGGTGTGGAGAGGGTGACGCGGAGGGTACGGGAAAACCTCGAAATCCTCGGATCCACCTTCTCATCAGGTGGCGACCCACCTTCCCGGGCGAACCGTTGCAGATGGAGCGGTGGCGCTCGAACTAAAGTACACCCACACCCTGGTCGAATTCTACCGGTGACGTCATTTTTTCGATTTTCGCAAAAACAAGATGGCCGCCATACAAAATGTTTATTGCTGTATCTCCGGATCGAATTGACATAAGTGGAGAGTGCTCGAACAAATGTTTTACAGGGAGGTAGGGGGCAGCCGGCTGTCAAATTTTTTTTTCAAGATGGCGGATCCAAGATGGCGGCCGGAAATGAAGTTGCTCCGATCCGGAAGAAAATCGGTATCTGGGGAGTTTGGGGGACGAAGATTCCGAATATCGGGTCAGTTTTTCGATTCCACCATTTTCCAAGATGGCCGCCATACAAGGAGTGGTGAGGCGAGGCCGCAGGCCGAGCCGAACCACGACGTCACGCTGCGAGGCGAGGCCGTAGGCCGAGGCGAGCTGCGTAAAGGGCGAGGCCGAAGGCCGAGCTCCGCGCAGGGCGTAGCCCGGAGCGTCCCCTCCCCAAATCCAAGATGGCCGCCATACAAGTTTAGATTCTAAAAGTGAGGCGAGGTCGAAGACCGAGCCGAACGCGCGAGGCGAGGCCGAAGGCCGAGGCGAGCCGCGCATAGTGTGAGGCCGAAGGCTGAACTCCGCGTAGGGCGAAGCCCGGAGCGTCCCCCCCCAATCAATGATGGCCGCCATACAAGTTTAGATTTTAAAAGTGAGGCGAGGTCGAAGACCGAGCCGAACGCGCGAGGCGAGGCCGAAGGCCGAGGCGAGCCGCGTATAGGGAGAGGCCGAAGGCCGAACTCCGCGTAGGGCGAAGCCCGGAGCGGCCCCCCCCCAATCAAAGATGGCCGCCATACAAGTTTAGATTCTAAAGGTGAGGCGAGGTCGAAGACCGAGCCGAACGCGCGAGGCGAGGCCGAAGGCCGAGGCGAGCCGCGTACAGGGTGAGGCCGAAGGCCGAACTCCGCGTAGGGCGAAGCCCGGAGCGTCCCCCCCCAATCAAAGATGGCCGCCATACAAGTTTAGATTTTTAAGGTGAGGCGAGGTCGCAGACCGAGCCGAACGCGCGAGCCGAGGCCGTAGGCCGAGGCGAGCTGCGTATAGGGCGAGGCCGAAGGCCGAGCTCCGCGTAGGGCGAAGCCCGAAGCGTCACCGAGCATCTTACCGGCCGACCGCCATGAAATTTTCAGGCATGCCGACATGGGTGTCGTTTAATAGGTTTTCGGGGTTGCTGATTCCGTAAATGACATCCATTTTGAAATCCAAGATGTCCGACATGTGTTTTCAAAAAAAATTACAAAAAACTAAATGAACGCCTTTTTGACCCTACAAATAGGGTAGCACAACCGCCTCGCGGCCTGCTTTAGCAGGTCGCGCACCACGCGAAACCTAGTTATATTATATAAAGCTGCAATACCACTCACTCACTCACTGACTGGGTGACAGAATTGTTCTCCCAGATGGAGCGGCGGGAGGTGAAAACTTTGTATAGGGGGTGTGGAGAGGGTGGTGCGGAGGGTACGGGAAAATCTCGAGATCCTCGGATCCACCTTCTCATCGGGTGGCGACCCACCATCCCGGGCGAACCGTTGCAGATGGAGCGGTCGCGCTCGAATTAAGGTCCGAATATCGGGTCAGTTTTTCGATTCCACCATTTTCCAAGATGGCCGCCATACAAGGAGTGGTGAGGCGAGGCCCTAGGCCGAGCCGAACCACGACGCCACGCCGCGAGGCGAGGCCGTAGGCCGAGGCGAGCTGCGTAAAAGGCGAGGCCGAAGGCCGAGCTCCGCGCAGGGCGTAGCCCGGAGCGTTCCCCCCCCAAATCCAAGATGGCCGCCATACAAGTTTAGATTCTAAAGGTGAGGCGAGGTCGAAGACCGAGCCAAACGCGCGAGACGAGGTTGAAGGCCGAGGCGAGCCGCGTATAGGGTGAGGCCGAAGGCCGAACTCCGCGTAGGGCGAAGCCCGGAGCGTCCCCCACCCCCAATCAAAGATGGCCGCCATACAAGTTTAGATTCTAAAGGTGAGGCGAGGTCGAAGTCCGAGCCGAACGCGCGAGGCGAGGCCGAAGGCCGAGGCGAGCCGCGTATAGGGTGAGGCCGAAGGCCGAACTCCGCGTAGGGCGAAGCCCGGAGCGGCCCCCCCCCCCAATCAAAGATGGCCGCCATACAAGTTTAGATCCTAAAGGTGAGGCGAGGTCGAAGAACGAGCTGAACGCGCGAGGCGAGGCCGAAGGCCGAGGCGAGCCGCGTATAGGGTGAAGCCGAAGGCCGAACTCCGCGTAGGGCGAAGCCCGGAGCGTCCCCCCCCAATCAAAGATGGCCGCCATACAAGTTTAGATTTTTAAGGTGAGGCGAGGTCGCAGACCGAGCCGAACGCGCGAGCCGCGTATAGGCCGAGGCCGAAGGCCGAGCTCCGCGTAGGGCGAAGCCCGAAGCGTCACCAAGCATATTACCAGCCGACTGCCATCATACCGACATGGGTGTCGTTTAATAGGTTTTCAGGGGTGCTGATTTCGAAAATGACATCCATTTTGAAATCCAAGATGGCGGACATTGCTTTTTTGGAAAATACCGTCATGGGTGTCGTTTAATAGGTTTTCGGGGGTGCTGATTCCGAAAATGACATACGTTTTGAAATCCAAGATGGCGGACATAAATTTTTTGAAAAATATCGTCATGGGTGTCGTTTTTTGGGTATTCAGGGGTTCTGATTAAGAAAATAACATCCATTTTTAAATCCAAGATGGCGGCCGTGAAAAACAAAAAGAAATTGAAAACTTTTTTAAAATTTATAAAAAAAGGCACAACCGCCTCACGACCTGCTTTAGCAGGTCGCGCACCACGCGAAACCTAGTTATACTATATAAAGCTAGATTACCACTCACTCACTCACTCAATGACTGACATAATTGTTCTCCTAGAAGGAGGGTCGGGAGGTTAAAATGATGTATGTAAGATGTGGTCAGAATTTTCTCGACCCACACCCTGGTCGGATTCTACCGGTGACGTCATTTTTTCGATTTTCGCAAAAACAAGATGGCCGCCATACAAAATGATTATTGCTGTATCTCCGGAACCGTTTGACATAAGTGGGGTGTGCTCGAACAAATGTTTCACAGGGGGGTGAGGGGCAGGTGGCTGTCAAATTTTTTTTTCAAGATGGCGGATCCAAGATGGCGGCCGGAAATGAAGTTGCTCCGATCCGGACGAAAATCGGTATCTGGGGGTTTGGGGGACGAAGATTCCGAATATCGGGTCAGTTTTTTGATTCCACCATTTTCCAAGATGGCCGCCATACAAGGAGTGGTGAGGCGAGGCCCTAGGCCGAGCCGAACCACGACGCCACGCCGCGAGGCGAGGCCGTAGGCCGAGGCGAGCTGCGTAAAAGGCGAGGCCGAAGGCCGAGCTCCGCGCAGGGCGTAGCCCGGAGCGTCCCCCCCCCAAATCCAAGATGGCCGCCATACAAGTTTAGATTCTAAAGGTGAGGCGAGGTCGAAGACCGAGCCAAACGCGCGAGACGAGGTTGAAGGCCGAGGCGAGCCGCGTATAGGGTGAGGCCGAAGGCCGAACTCCGCGTAGGGCGAAGCCCGGAGCGTCCCCCACCCCCAATCAAAGATGGCCGCCATACAAGTTTAGATTCTAAAGGTGAGGCGAGGTCGAAGTCCGAGCCGAACGCGCGAGGCGAGGCCGAAGGCCGAGGCGAGCCGCGTATAGGGTGAGGCCGAAGGCCGAACTCCGCGTAGGGCGAAGCCCGGAGCGGCCCCCCCCCCCAATCAAAGATGGCCGCCATACAAGTTTAGATCCTAAAGGTGAGGCGAGGTCGAAGAACGAGCTGAACGCGCGAGGCGAGGCCGAAGGCCGAGGCGAGCCGCGTATAGGGTGAAGCCGAAGGCCGAACTCCGCGTAGGGCGAAGCCTGGAGCGTCCCCCCCCCAATCAAAGATGGCCGCCATACAAGTTTAGATTTTTAAGGTGAGGCGAGGTCGCAGACCGAGCCGAACGCGCGAGCCGCGTATAGGCCGAGGCCGAAGGCCGAGCTCCGCGTAGGGCGAAGCCCGAAGCGTCACCAACCATATTACCAGCCGACTGCCATCATACCGACATGGGTGTCGTTTAATAGGTTTTCAGGGGTGCTGATTTCGAAAATGACATCCATTTTGAAATCCAAGATGGCGGACATTGCTTTTTTGGAAAATACCGTCATGGGTGTCGTTTAATAGGTTTTCGGGGGTGCTGATTCCGAAAATGACATACGTTTTGAAATCCAAGATGGCGGACATAAATTTTTTGAAAAATATCGTCATGGGTGTCGTTTTTTGGGTATTCAGGGGTTCTGATTAAGAAAATAACATCCATTTTTAAATCCAAGATGGCGGCCGTGAAAAACAAAAAGAAATTGAAAACTTTTTTAAAATTTATAAAAAAAGGCATAACCGCCTCACGACCTGCTTTAGCAGGTCGCGCACCACGCGAAACCTAGTCATACTATATAAAGCTAGATTACCACTCACTCACTCACTCACTGACTGACATAATTGTTCTCCTAGAAGGAGGGTCGGGAGGTTAAAATGATGTATGTAAGATGTGGTCAGAATTTTCTGTCAAATCATGTTCTTCTAGTAGATAGTGTTGGAAAACCTCGACATCTTCGGATTCTCCTCCTCATCAGGTCGTGACCCACCTTCCCGTGCGAACCGTTGGACTTTGACCAGTGATGCTTGAACAAAGGTCAACCGGCACCCTGGTCAAAGTCTACCGGTGACAAATTTTATTCGATTTTAAAAAAACAAGATGGCCGCCATACAAAAATGAGATTTCATTATCTCCTCCGATTCGAACCATATTCGGTATCCGAGGGTTTTTGGGGTCGCTGAATCCGAATATTTGAAAATTTTTTCGATTTCGCCATTTTCCAAGATGGCCGCCATACAAGGAGTGGTGAGGCGAGGCCGAAGGCCGAGCCGAATAAGGTGGGGCCGAAGGCCGAGCTCCGCGTAGGGCGAAGCCCGGAGCGTCCCCCCCCCCCAATCAAAGATGGCCGCCATTTAAGTTTAGATTCTAAAGGTGAGGCGAGGTCGTAGACCGAGCCGAACGAGCGAGGCGAGGCCGTAGGCCGAGCCGAGCTGCGTATAGGGCGAGGCCGAAGGCCGAGCTCCGCGTAGGGCGAAGCCCGAAGCGTCACCAAGCATCTTACCGGCCGACCGCAATCCGAAAATTTCATATTCGCCATCTTGGATTTTAGTTGGGGAAATCTTGACGCGAAGGGCGAAGCCCGGAGCGTCTCAATTCTCCCCACCAAAAATCCAAAATGGCGGATATGAAATTTTCGGGCATACCGACATGGGTGTCGCTTAATAGGTTTTCGATGATGCTGATTACGAAACTGACATCCATTTTGAAATCCAAGATGGCGGTCGTGACAAACCAAGAAAAGTATGAACGCCTTTTTGACCCTACAAATAGGGTAGCACAACCGCCTCGCGGCCTGCTTTAGCAGGTCGCGCACCACGCGAAAACTAGTATTATATAAAGCTACAATACCACTCACTCACTCACTCACTGGGTGACAGAATTGTTCTCCCAGATGGAGCGGCGGGAGGTGAAAATTTTGTATAGGGGATGTGGAGAGGGTGACGCGGAAGGTACGGGAAAACCTCGAGATCCTCGGATCCAACTTCTCATCAGGTGGTTACGCACCTTCCCGGATGAACCGTTGCAGATAGAGTGGTTGCGTTTGAACAAAGATCGACCCACACCCTGGTCGAATTTTATTTTTGACGTCGTTTTTTCGATTTTCGCAAAAACAAGATGGCCGACATACAAAATGATTATTGCTGTGTCTCCGGAACCGTTTTATATAAGTGGGGTGTGCTCGAAAAAATGTTTTACAGGGGGGTGAGAGGCAGGTGGCTGTTTAATTTTTTTTTCAAGATGGCGGATCCAAGATGGCGGCCGAAAATAGAGTTGCTCTGATCCGGACGAAAATCGGTATCTGGGGGGTTTGGGGGTCGAAAATTCCGAATATTGGGTCAGTTTTTCGATTCCACCATTTTTCAAGATTGCCGCCATACAAGGAGTGGTGAGGCGAGGCCGCAGGCCGAGACGAACCACGACGCCACGTTGCGAGGCGAGGCCATAGGCTGAGGCGAGCTACGTAAAAGGCGAGGCCAAAGGCCGAGCTCCGCGTAGGGCGAAGCCCGGAGCGTCCCCCCCCCCAAATCCAAGATGGCCGCCATACAAGTTTAGATTTTTAAGGTGAGGCAAGGCAAAAGGCCGAGCTGAGCTGCGCATAGTGTTAGGCCGAAGGCCGAACTCCGCGAAGGGCGAAACCCGGAGCGTCCTTCCCCCAATTCTAGATGGCGGCAAATTTAGATTCTAAAGGTGAGGCGAGGTCGAAGCCTGAGCCGAACGCGCGAGGCGAGGCCGTAGGCCGAGGCGAGACGCGTATAGGGTGAGGTTGAAGGCCGAACTCCGCGTAGGGCCAAGCCCGGAGCGTTCCTCCCCCTATCAAAGATGGCCGCCATACTCGTTTAGATTTTTAAGGTAAGGCGAGGTCGCAGACCGAGCCGAACGCGCGAGCCAAGGCCGTAGGCCGAGGCGAGCTGCGTATAGGGTGAGGCCGAAGACCGAGCTCCGCGTAGGGCGAAGCCCGAAGCGTCACCAATCATATTACCAGCCGACCGCCATCATACCGACATGGGTGTCGTTTAATAAGGTTTCAGGGGTGCTTATTTCGAAAATGACATCCATTTTGAAATCCAAGATGGCAGACATGGTTTTTTTGGAAAATACCGTCATGGGTGTCGTGTAATAGGTTTTCGGGGGTGCTGATTCCGAAAATAACATACGTTTTGTAGTCCAAGATGGCGGACATAATTTTTTTTGCAAAATATCATCATGGGTGTCGTTTACTAGGTTTTCTAGGAGGCCAGGTCGAAGACCGAGGAGAACGCGCGAGGAGAGGCCGAAAGCCGAGCTGAGCCGCGCATAGTGTGAGGCCGAAGGCCGAACTCCGCGTAGGGCGCAGCCTGGAGCGTCCTCCCCCCCCAATTCAATATGGCGGCAAGTATAGATTCTAAAGGTAAGGCGAGGTTGAAGACCGAGCCAAGCCCGGAGCGTCCCCCCCCCCCCAATCAAAGATGGCCGCAATACAAGTTTAGATTTTTAAGGTGAGGCGAGGTCGCAGACCGAGCCGAACGCGCGAGCCGAGGACGTAGGCCGAGGCGAGCTGCGTATAGGGCAAGGCCAAAGGCCGAGCTCCGCGTAGGGCGAAGCCCGAAGCGTCACCAAGCATATTACCAGCTGACCGCCATCATAGCGACATGGGTGTCGTTTAATAGGTTTTCAGGGGTGCTGATTTCGAAAATGACATCCATTTTTAAATCCAAGATGGCGGACTTAAATTTTTTGCAAAATATCGTCATGGGTGTCGGTTTTTGGGTATTCAGGGATGCTGATTAAGAAAATAACATACATTTTGAAATCCAGTATGGCGGCCGTGAAAAACAAAAAAAAATTAAAAACTTTTTAAAAGTTTATAAAAAAGGCACAACTGCCTCGCGACCTGCTTTAGCAGGTCGCGCACCACGCGAAACCTAGTTATATTATATAAAGCTGCAATACCACTCACTCACTCACTGACTGGGTGACAGAATTGTTCTCCCAGATGGAGCGGCGGGAGGTGAAAACTTTGTATGGGAGGTGTGGAGTGGGTGACGCGGAGGGTACGGGAAAACCTCGAGATCCTCGGATCCACCTTCTCATCGGGTGGCGACCCACCTTCCCGGGCGAACCGTTGCAGATGGAGCGGTGACGCTTGAACTAAGGTCGACCCACACCCTGGTCGAATTCTACCGGTGACGTCATTTTTTCGATTTTAGCAAAAATAAGATGGCCGCCATACAAAATGTTTATTGCTTTATCTCCGGATCCGTTTGACATAAGAGGAGTGTGCTCGAACGAATGTTTTACAAGGGGGTGGGGGGCAACTCGCTGTCAAATTTTTTTTTCAAGATGGCGGATCTAAGATGGCGGCCGGAAATGAAGTTGCTCCGATCCGGACGGAAATCGGTATCTGGGGGATTTGGGGGACGAAGATTCCGAATATCGGGTCAGTTTTTCGATTCCACCATTTTCCAAGATGGCCGACATACAAGGAGTGGTGAGGAGAGGCCGCAGGCCGAGCCGAACCACGACGCCACTCCGCGAGGCGAGGCCGTAGGCCGAGGCGAGCTGCGTAAAAGGCGAGGCCGAAGGCCGAGCTCCACGCAGGGCGTAGCCCGGAGCGTCCCCCCCCCAAATCCAAGATGGCCGCCATACAAGTTTAGATTCTAAAGGTGAGGCGAGGTCGAAGACCGAGCCGAACGCGCGAGACGAGGCCGAAGGCCGAGGCGAGCCGCGTATAGGGTGAGGCCGAAGGCCGAACTCCGCGTAGGGCGAAGCCCGGAGCGTCCCCCCCCCAATCAAAGATGGCCGCCATACAAGTTTAGATTCTAAAGGTGAGGCGAGGTCGAAGACCGAGCCGAACGCGCGAGGCGAGGCCGAAGGCCGAGGCGAGCCGCGTATAGGGTGAGGCCGAA
The DNA here is from genome assembly GCA_949987775.1 of Aproaerema taeniolella. Classification (NCBI taxonomy): domain Eukaryota; kingdom Metazoa; phylum Arthropoda; class Insecta; order Lepidoptera; family Gelechiidae; genus Aproaerema; species Aproaerema taeniolella. Next base: position 13,308,595 of record OX465244.1, read on the forward strand.
GGCCGAACTCCGCGTAGGGCGAAGCCCGGAGCGTCCCCCCCCCAATCAAAGATGGCTGCCATACAAGTTTAGACTTTTAAGGTGAGGCGAGGCCGAAGGCCGAGCTCCGCGTAGGGCGAAGCCCGAAGCGTCACCAAGCATATTACCAGCCGACCGCCATCATACCGACATGGGTGTCGTTTAATAGGTTTTCAGGGGTGCTGATTTCGAAAATGACATCCATTTTGAAATCCAAGAGTGTGGACATGGATTTTTGGAAAATACCTTCATGGGTGTCGTTTAATAGGTATTCGGGGGTGCTGATTCCGAAAATGATATACGTTTTGAAATCCAAGATGGCGGACTTAAATTTTTTGCAAAATATCGTCATGGGTGTCGTTTTTTGGGTATTCAGGGATGCTGATTAAGAAAATAACATACATTTTGAAATCCAGTATGGCGGCCGTGAAAAACAAAAAAAAATTAAAAACTTTTTAAAAGTTTATAAAAAAGGCACAACTGCCTCGCGACCTGCTTTAGCAGGTCGCGCACCACGCGAAACCTAGTTATATTATATAAAGCTACAATACCACTGACTCACTGACTGACTGGGTGACAGAATTGTTCTCCCAGATGGAGCGGCGGGAGGTGAAAACTTTGTATGGAAAGTGTGGAGAGGGTGTCGCGTAGGGTACTGGAAAACCTCGAGATCCTCGGATCCACCTTCTCATCAGGTGGCAATTCACCTTCCCGGGCGAACCGTTGCAGATGGAGCGGTGGCGCTCGAACAAAGTTCGACCCACACCCTGGTCGAATTCTACCGGTGACGTCATTTTTTCGATTTTCGCAAAAACAAGATGGCCGCCATACAAAATGATTATTGCTGTATCTCCGGAACCGTTTGACATAAGTGGGGTGTGCTCGAACAAATGTTTTAGAGGGAGGTGAGGGGCAGGTGGCTGTCAAATTTTTTTTTCAAGATGGCGGATCCAAGATGGCGGCCGGAAATGAAGTTGCTCCGATCCGGACGAAAATCGGTATTTTGGGGGTTTGGGGGACGAAGATTCCGAATATCGGGACAGTTTTTCGATTCCACCATTTTCCAAGATGGCCGCCATACAAGGAGTGGTGAGGCGAGGCCGCAGGCCGAGGCGAACCACGACGCCACGCCGCGAGGCGAGGCCGTAGGCCAAGGCGAGCTGCGTAAAAGGTGAGGCCGAAGGCCAAGCTCCGCGCAGGGCGTAGCCCGGAGCGTCTTCCCCCCAAATCCAAGATGGCCGCCATACAAGTTTACAACAGCGGCAACAAGCTTAGTCAGCTTCAATATGTTCGTTGTTTACTCTTGTCCGAATCGCGATTTAGTAATTTTAGCCGGTTGTCTGAGGAGTGGTTAGTTGATTTATATTGTAGAATCATTGAAGAGCGTCTCCGGTTTATAGAACATGCCCAAGCGAGAGGTCAACAAGACCCGCTTAGGGTTGCACCACTCTCAGAATTATTAGAGACGCGAACGCAAATTCAAGGCACCAGCCCGGATTTCCATGTGGATATAATAAGGGATATTGAAAGCTCTCGTAAAGAGGATGCATTATATCCACGGGATGCGGCCTGCTGTCTCCAATTTTCCATATCGCAATGCTTCGCGGGACGTACTGTTCACGATCCGTACTGATAATGGCCGAAACTTCGTGACCGAAAGGTTGGTCACCAAGAATGTTGCCGTGAGTGGCGCGAGAAGTTCTCTGGAACTGTATAAAGGCCTCGGACGATGGTTCTAAACTTAATCTCCTAAAACAGTCTATATAAGGATTGACGCTATGTAAAAAACTCGAAATCGATCTAATTACCTGTCTATCGAGGCTTAGATCGGCGGCCAAATTTTCCCTTTCGGTGTTGTCGTTAATATAAAAATTAATGTTATTGGGAGTTTCATTATAAGATAAATCAAAAACCCTGTGATAAATACGGCCCTGAATTTTAATAAAAGATAAACCCTCAAGATGCTGAAACCCATGCGAAACTCCCAGTGCGGAAAACGAAAACAAGTTGTTATACGCACGGGGCCTACCAAGAAAAGCTGGATGAGAGTAAAAATCTTCATCCAGAGGGGGAAAGTTTTGAACTTTGCATGCCCCCTGACGACAACACCATTGTCTACTACTTTTTTCCTCATCAAAAAGAGGGGCCCCACAATGCGGACATATAAATGTCTGCTGACTCAACAGTGATGTGTTTTTAAGTGAAAAAATCGGAATGAGATCAAGTTCAGAACCACGTTTTTCTCCGATCAGATTTCTGGATCGCCGCAACGGTACGTCTACGTTCCGCATTGTTTCGTTATATTGTCGCGTCGCGGTTTGGTTTACTTCGGGGTGTTGCTCGCTGTAACGTTGAACTGCGGCGCGATTCACCTCGGGATGAATTTCAGAATATCTCTGAACAGCGTCACGATGCACTTCCGGGTGCGTTTCTGTATACCGTTCTACAGCAGCGCGATGCACTTCCGGGTGCGTTTCTGTATACCGTTCTACAGCAGCGCGATGCACTTCCGGGTGCGTTTCTGTATACCGTTCTACAGCAGCGCGATGCACTTCCGGGTGCGTTTCTGTATACCGTTCTACAGCAGCGCGATGCACTTCCGGGTGCGTTTCTGTATACCGTTCTACAGCAGCGCGATGCACTTCCGGATTATTTTCAGTATATTTCTGAACGGAGGCGCGGTTCACCTCCGGATTATTTTTTTTATATTTTTTTACCGCGTCCAGATGTGCATTTTCTTTAGTCGGTTTCCTACCACGTTTTCGCTTTCTGGGCCGACCGCCTTTGTTGGTTTCGGTAATTTTTTCAGTTTCGAGTGGCTCTACGAGGACAACTGGCTTTAATTTCGTTAATTTTAAATCCCTTACTTTTTCAACCACAACCACGGGTTTTAGAAGCGTCAGTTTTTGATCTGTTTGTATATTTTGCGCGGTTTCGCAGTTTGTTGTGGTTGCAGGTTGAATTACTGCGGAATTGATTTGCACAGAACTTGACATAGACCTTTCGGAACATTGGGTGGTACCTAACGAAATCGGTTCAGGCGTTTCAATGGAAGGAGTCGTCATTTGTTGGTTTAAATTTGATTCAGAGTTTTGAGTCAACGGCATGGAAAGTGATCGAAGTACCTGTGTCTGAGATGAAATCGGTCCAGGAGATTGGTAATCTTTTAAAAGCGATTCAGAGTTTTGAGATGACGACGGCATGGAAAGTGACCTGAACATTCGTGTCAAGTCACTTACCGGTTCAGTCGTTTGGTTCATCGGTTCAGTCGTTTGGTTCATCGGTTCAGTCGTTTGGTTCATCGGTTCAGTCGTTTGATTCATCGGTTCAGTCGTTTGATTCAGCAAAATCGATTGGGAGTTTTGAGAGGAAGGCCTTCCCAGTACGCGCACTCTGTACATCACGTACCTATCACCAAACCTGCCACCAGCAAAAAGAAGTCTAGCTAAGTGTTCAGTAGTGTTGCAACTGAACAAACGAGCAACAAATGGTCCTACGCTACTCATTCCTTCATTAAAGTTATGTGCATCCACAGCGTGACTATTGAATAAATAGTACACGTCCTTATGTCTCCAAAAGGAGTATGTGTAGCCCTGCCCTGTGAACAAAATAGTATCAGTGCCGTCGACATGAGCGGCACTGAAAACATATTTTCGTAAAATTTCGTCAAGCGTCTTAATTTTCTCCTCGTAATCAGAAAGACTGCTCGGAAAACAGTCATATGCGACACAGTTGTCCCCTACATTCGCAATTTTTACGTCAACATTTTCGACGCGGAATTCGGTGAATAGTTCATCCGGGCATAAAAGACCTGATTCGAATCGATTTTTGGACTTCAGATATTGAATAATATCCGTATATAAAGAGTCCCCATCAAGCAAAATGGTGTCGATATCTGTATCGGTTAATATATTATCGCGGTCTTTTAAAATTGAAAATACTCCGGCATATGCTGCGATGGCAGTACACTGCGTACCTCTGCCTTGAAAAATGTCAGACCCTTGATGGATAGAACCTAAAAATATAAAATTTATGTTTTACGTAATGGTAAATAAACTATTTGTAATATCATAATCATAATGTATTCCAAATTTATTAGTGACTTTTCGTTTAAGCCGTTAATGTAGAGGTCAAAAATGTTCCAAAAAACAAATAAAATAATTTTCAATTTAATAATGAGAAAATATGTTATTATCCTATCACAAATCAGTAAAATCATGAATATAAAGCCCCCTATCACAATTACTAAAAGTACCTACTTATTAATAATTTTATTAAGGAACCTAATCATAAAAGATAAAAAAAGAGATCATTCCTATAAACCTAAACACGCTATATTTACCGTAACTATCTAAGGAGTTGTATACCTACTACAGACTTTTTGATGGTACAGTATCAGTTCAAGGTTAAAAAAAAATCAAATCAGTCGGACCTACAAAAATTAGAAAGACCCTTTTATCACGTCGGAATCACATCGATCATGTCAGCTTCCAAAAAAAATCACATCTAAATCGGTTCATTCGTTTAGGAGCTGCGATGCCACAGATATGCACACAAATACACACGTCAAACTTATAACTCCCCTTTTTTGTCAGTTTGCACAACGAAAAAGAAAGTCAGTTTGCACGACCCGCTTTAACTTGCTAAGTGATAAATTGATAAAATAAAAGTGACAATGATAACATAACTGTTTTAAATTTGGTGAAATGTTATATAAATTCATATCTACAGCACATGATACAAGTAAAGGGCAAAATAGATAAACTAAAAAAGATTTCATAATAAGTAAGTAGTATCTACAGAGGCCAGCACATTAGGTTACTCCATTTTTTCATAATAAAACCGCTCTTATCTCAACAGCACAGAGTGCACGCGTGTGGTATTCTGAGTAACGGCCGTCATTATTATAATACCTACTGGTCAATTTGAGTATGTTTCCCCCTTTTTGTGTATGATATTAAAATGATAGATACAAAGTCCAAAATGTAAGCTTGATGTGCATTTGAGTATGCCTACTCACTCTGCAGTAGAAGGTAGGTACCTAACGTCAAGTTAATTATTTGTTTAGATTTTAAGGTCTTAATAAATAATAATCTATGGAGGGAACGCCCGTCAGGCACAGGCGGGTGATCAGTCCACTCATATGGGACCATTTTATACTATAAATAATAATAATAATAATAAAAAAAGACTTAAAGAAAGCGATAAATAAAGACAACATAATTTAATGTGCTTCGTATTACCTACTGATTTGTTTTAATTCAGTGTAAAGGCGGCCAACAAACTCATTTGATTTGGTTTGGGACATTATGAAATTCGGTTAATTTAAAAAAAAACACTTATTTTTCTATTTTTAGTGTACAGTCAACAGCACATCAGGTTACCACAAACTGTCAAATTTCCCCAATGGATAGTAAATTCTAACGCTCGGAGATAAAATTGAAAATCGATTAAAGAAATTTGACAGTTTTGGATAGCATGATGTGCTGTTGACCCTGTACTTACATGAGAATTATCGCGCACAAACATACATACATACGAATCAAACTGATAACCTTTCTTTTGAATTCTGTTAAAACACCAAAACCTTCTCCTAAATGTAACAAATACTTATTTAAAACTGCATCAAAATCTGTGCAACCAAACGCGAGATAATCGCGAACAAACATACATACACTCAAACTTACAGATGAAACTGAGAAGCTCTTTTCTTTTTAAGTGGATTAAAAAGTATAGTGACTGTATCTTAATCGACACGGTTTCAGGTTCAATTTCTCGCTGTTAGTTTCGTATTAAAATGCATACCTAATAATTGTTCGTCTCTTATCTGGGTATTTATATTTATATATGTATGTAGGTAGGTGTACACTTCCTCGTGTTGGACTGGGAATTAAAGAAACACTTAGAATATGCTAACTGCCAACTCTTCCCACAAGGTAGAAACCAGTAAATGAGACGCGAGCCTTCAGCTTTATCGCGGGCGGAAGGCTGTCAACCTATTATATCACCACTATACCTACTCATGTTCTATCTTATGATTATGACCCTCGAAATGTACTTATGTCAAATGTAGTCTCATATAGCTGTAGAACCACATGGTGCTCTCTGCCTACTCCGACAGGAATTATAGACGCATATAGTATACATATGTATGTGTACGGCCGGTTTGGTCGAGTGGTACTGGCGCCGCTGCCTTTTGATCGACGGATCCTGGGTTCAATTCCCAGTTGGGGTAAATATTTGTGTAAAAAGCATTTGTGTCCATCTTTGTGTATGTTCTGAGGCACTCACGACACAAATTAAAACCTTAATGTGAGCCTAAGAATGTGCAATGGTTGTATGTATGTAGGTATAGGTAGGTAGGCTTCAAAAAATACACGGTAACTACAAGACAAACCTTTAATGTCATTAAGTGAGTAGGTATGTAATTTATAGATGAATACCTAGGTACAAATAAAGGTGATATTTCACTTTTATATGGAGCTTGGGCCTGGTCATTGTACAGTACTCCATTACTAATGATGACATTAGTAGCATCTATTTTTCATAAAATACATTAGTTTTATTGTAGAAAAATATTTAAGATTGATTATTCTTCTTCTTCTTCTTTATTTTTAATGGCAATCCATCGTCTGATTATTATTGCCATCCTTACAATGATGGTGGAATGAAATGACAGAGTCATTAACGACAGTTGACAAGTGAACGCGCGTTCAAAAATTTATCTACCAGTTTAATCTCATGACATCAAAATATTATAAAAGGTAATGCTCTGGTGTTATTATTCTTAAGCTATTTAGGATTTACTTGTTAAATACAAACAAGTCGATTAATTATTAACAATTAAGCATTGACTATTTTGAACGTGAATTGTCAAACAATATGGCAACCTCAGTGTGGTAACTACAAAAACACGTATGATTTTCAATATTTTATAATTTTCTACAAATCAGCCAGGGATTTTTGAAACTATTTATTTTTTATTTTTCTGGATACTGTACAAAGACCAGGCCCATTTTGAAAAATCACCTTTACTACAATGATGAATTTTGATGATAATAGCCAGACCGCCAATCAGTGGTACCTATCTAAAGTAAGGTGTATAAATATGGTTAATATGGGGGTCGCTTTACTATACATAATATTTAAAGGGTACATACAATTTAAAAGCTCACCAAAATGTGTTTCCTGAAGTGTTGTAGATATGAAGCTATATAGATCTACCTATTTATTAGGCACCTACTTATTTGAAATATGTATTTATAAATTAAATTTTAGCTAAAATACCTACCTAAAACTCTTACTTCATCATACCTAAAAATACTTCCCTGCTGGACAAGGAATGAAAAAAAACCATAGAATGTACCAGTTACCAACTCTTCCCAGACATTCTATAAAAGCCAGTAAGTGAGACGCAAGGGTTTTGCTATAACAAACTAACATCATTGCTTACCCCTAAGAATTAAAAGTTTGAGAGTATGGACCTAAAACTCTCATACTCGTAGGTCAAAAAAAATTTACTAAATTTAAAAATAAAGTACCTACCTATAGGTAGCAGGTGTTTTTGTATTTATAAAGTAAAAATACTTTGATAATTAGTTTTTCTAACAAATAAAACTACACCTACCAAGCATGCAGTTTTAAAAAGACAGAGAAAAAACACAACTAAAAAGAAAACCAGTTCAACAATGAGATTGTAAAAAAAAGGAAGGTTCAGCTTATTCTATATCAATATGTAGATTTCTTAGACGGTTATTAAAAAAACAGTCTTCTGACAACATATTTCAGCATTACATGGGTAAACACAATTAAGTGCTTAATATTTTCTATAAAAATACTATTGAATAGGCGTTGAGAAAATACTCTTACTTTTCATATTTTCTGGCATCATTAAATTTAAGTTTTAATTAGTTAGGTATAAGAAAATCATTGAAACAATAGTTACTAACATGACCCACTGACCATATTTTTAGCTAATAAAAATAGGTACATACCGGCAGCTACGCTAATTGGTGAGGCTTCCATTTCCATTGATGATACTTGAACCTATGAAGTAAAATTACATTTTAGTAAAATATTCTTCCTATTAAGAGGTAGGTACTTAAGTAAGTACATACCTACTTCTATTTAAATTTACATAAGAATCCCATTTACATTTCAAACTATATTAATCTCAAACTTAATAGCACAGAAAGAACACCTAATTAACATGACCTTGACGTGGGAGCCCCCTGCAAGTAGGTACCTACCTACTTACGTACCTACATTAACTGCATAGGTACCAACCAACTATACTTAAAAGACGCTTTTACGGCGAAGGAAACATTGTGGAGAGACTTGCATATTAGTTAGAATATTTATATGATTCAACCCGATTGTGAGGTACTTACTTAAGTAGTTGGCGCGCCGCGTCGCAATATCTACCTAACACACTACCTATTCACAATGGTTTGACCTCATAAATCTTTCAGTTTTTAAGAGTAGGTACCCACCCTAAATGAAAAACTAAATAAAGCACTAAGAATAATTAAGATATTACACAGAAATCTCGTAATATAAGACAATTATTCCAACGGTAACTAAGTTACTTGGGAATTTTCAGGGGTTATTTTTAGTCTTACTTACCTTTATGACAATCGTTTCAGTAAGTATCATTTCAAATACTTAATGAATACCTACTGTTTGCATTAAATATTACTGAAACACAACATTTAAATTACGTTTAAACAAAGAAAACACAAAAGACGCTACTGATTTTTTGAAATGATAGCTACTTTGTAACGGTCGTTACTAACTATAACAAATGCACAAACTAAAACAAATAAACTTAGAAACAAATGTTACACATATAATAATAATAATCACCAATAACTTAATATACTTATTCATAAAAACATTAAAAACTGCTAAATTTATTAATAAAATAGAAATAAAACACAGTACTCACCAAGCTTCATCAAAAGGAAAATGAATTTAAAAAAAAAAGGGAATACCATACCATGCTAAATCAAAATCAATAACTCAAAAATGTCCTAAAATAATAAAAATTAAATAGATTTTGTCGCAATGCTTTTTTTTATACAGTTGTCATAAAAAAGGATTTAACATCATTTACATAACAAAAAATGAGGATTTCCAAACCATTATTGGCTTCGTAAGATATTAAGTAGCCAAAATTACCGAAAGTAAACCGAAAACCGAATTTGATAAACTAAATTGTTTATAAACCCTTATGTTATCGAAATAAATCTAATAAAACTGTACACGTAGTGCCAACAATGGACAGTCTTTTGCCTCAATGGAAACAATGCTGACCTTTTAAAGATTCAGATATCATAACATACATTTGTAATTTTCTATTTATTGTCTTTATTGTATTTTACAGCAATAATTGAAACGTGTCGTTAAACAAGTTACCGCTTGCCATATAAAAAAAATGTGTAAGTCATTCTTAATTTTATTTATTTTATTTTATTTGTACAAAACCATTGTTTTCAATCTGACCGAGAAGGAACAGTATTCTTAATTTGTTTGTCACAGAAGTACACCTCGTTGATTAACGGACGAGGCTCTGACATATAACAACTCGTAATGGCTATCTCATTGATATTGAAGACTTCGCCAGTCCATATTTTAATTTTTATTAATTCGATAAGAACATTAGAGATTTTTTTAATATCTTGGTTCGCGCGTAGTGGATTATGGAGGGAAGAAGGGGGTGGATAGGAGAGGGTACTATCCCCTTATGATTTCCACCGCACGGAAACCGATATTATTATTTTTAAATGAAATTTAGATTTTAAAGTTACGTATGGGACGGCTGCGCGGAACTGCGACAAGAGCTCAACGCAACCAAAGTCGTTTTTGGCACTCCGCTGTCCGCTGTCGAGGCACGGTCATTTCTGGACTACTGTAACATGAAATGTCGAGGCACGGTCATTTCTGGACTACTTGGAAGCTATTTTGTCCACCAATTTATTTTGTCTACGTTCACTATGTAAATAAATGAGAAAATAAGTGAAAGCTGTTACTTACGGGAAAAATCCCAGCGAAATATCAAATGTGCTTCCGACTTAATACAGTAATAATAATTTTCACTTATTTTAGATTCAATTTAAGTACTTTGATTAAGTTCCTCATATTTTTCATACACTTTTTTTATATATTTAAAATATGAGTTCTGTTTACCTTTGACTGACAAAATTAGCTAAGATTGTAAACATTTGCTTTATTTTGGCAACACCGTTTTTGTTAAACGTTTATCATTATAAGGCAGAGGTCAACACTAAGATACAGCCAAAACATTTGTATAAAATATTGTCACTTTAATTTTTTTTTGTTCCTCAGTAAAGCATATTGATCAAAACATGAGGAAAATATATTTATATGAATATATGGTACGAAAATAGCGTAAGAGCTAGATTTTTCTTTAAGGAAAATGAAATATTTAAATGTGTAATGAAGAAATAATTTTAAAAAAATGGCTGTACGTACGGCTCCGTTCTTTGCCTATGTAAATACACTATGAGTGCCTTTACTGCATTTATTATTGTGATTTTAAATTTACTTTTGAAATGAAGGAAAACTTCTTTCCTCATTGCCCTATTTGCCCTAGTCTTATCTAGATTTTATCCTTGTAGGTACCGCTTATTGTTTGTACCGTAATCTCTTGTAGTTTCCAACCTTGACATTGGTCGCTGGGTCATTGTCAACCTTTGAAGACAAAGCCATATACCTACATAAAAATTTATTGATTGATACTTCGGATCTGTTTAGAAAGTCATAGTCGCTTGATTGTGTGTTATTAGAGACAAAGGTAAATATTATTTGTTTCCTATTTTTTCCTTATTTAATTAATTAATCACCAACTACCTACTCACTGATAAAAATAAATGTTTAAATTTCATTGTAATTATGATTGGTGGATAAACTTATCATTAGTCACTGCTCACCCAAACTTGCCAAAGTTATTATCGTCGGACAAATAGGAAAAGGGGCAGTTACATAGAAGTAATGTTTTAATGTTGGGGGTGTCTATATCTATTTAAATTAATTGGCTTGTAAAGATTAACCCAACATGGAGTAATTCTAACAAATAATTTGTTTTACAGATTCATGAAACGCTTATGTACAACCAACTAAGTATATGAATGAGCTACCAGCAGACTTAAACTTACATCAGTAGTTCACAAAAGTGATAGCCATTGAGGTAGATACGGTCTGGATCAGCGACCACGTACTGGAAGTCACGGCGAAGGAAGGCAAAGTGGACCGATGATAATTGTGACTTTAGTAACAAATGCATTAGAAAAATTAAAGGCTTCTACCTCAAATAATATTGTTTTAATTTGGTCATTTAATAATATTGATTAATTTGGTCATTTATTTTAAGTAGGTACTTAAATTTGTGGGGACGAAAGAATTTTTGTTAGTCCTTTAAGTAAAATTTACTGGATGGATTATAACAAAACTTTGCTGTAATATAATTATATTAGTGAATTTAATTGACTAAGTAATAGAGAGTGCCATTTCCCATTTTATAGGAATGAAGTATAATGGTAAGCTTATATAGTAGGTAGCTATTTAGCTAAATACAGTTGAGAAATAATTTAAAATAGAAATAAACTCCTTTACAATACACATATACAAATCTATAGGGAGATTGGATACTTAAAATAATCAGTATCAATTATATGAAAATAATGTGTAAAAATAGATTAAGGTATAATAATACAAGGTTTAGTAATTAATCATAATTAAACTTCAGTACTTGTGTGGTGCAGGCTTCTTAAAATAAAACATTATTCTATTCTATTTTACTTAAATAAATTTATAATTAGTTCATATTGCAAACCATGGGCGTGAAACAACTGTTTCGAAAGGCTCTACTCCCAATTAGGTACCATAAACATACACCTACAACCAGAACTGTGTTTTAAATATGTATACTTACAGAAGAGAAGTAATCACAGTAGTGAAGCTCGTCTTCAGAACCAGCTGTTGAAAGTAATCAGTCTAGCCGCTGAAAGGGAGGAACATGATCTTAGAAAAACCTGAAAGAAACAGTGTGGTCTCTTTAAACAAGTTATGAGTACCACCTACTTACTCTTTTACTACTAAAGAGTAAAAGATTATTTACATAGGTAATGCTTTAATAATGCTTTTTTTTTAAATTAAGTAATGTAGAATAAAGCCAAAACGTTGGAAATTATATTTCTTATTTATACCTACCTAAGTACTTACCTGAAAAGTATATTTTTGCCTTTACTTTCTAAATGCCTACCTGCTAATTACCTACACTTAAATTACTCAATTTTTTTTAGGTTAAGAATTGTGTGAAGATTGTAATTAAGTATGTATACTTACCTCTACCTTCTTAATTATTTATGAAAAATAATTTCTTTTCATCTAAATTTACAGTTTATTTTTACAGTATTTTCATATAATATAGCTAAGGTAAGTAAGTAGGTACATTACTTAATTACATAGGTACATTTAGGTACTTATGTTTTTTGTACACAATAGACATACTTATAAAAGAAATTAGGTACCTATGCAAAGAGGAGACGACACAACAGGCAATGCTTATTTAGGTTTAGGAATAATATTCTTACAGTAGACCTTACAACATAGATATTGGACTGTTCTTGTAAAAACATTTAATTTACTGTCATAATCATAAAACTTATTCTTATTTCATTTTTATTTTGTGAGCAACGATACCCAAAGACAAACTAAATCATAAAATAAGTATAACTACCTACCTACTTAGGGTATTATAAGTAGGTAAGTAACCTAACCAATCAACATACCTATTTAGATTGGTAAAGTATATTCACTAAAACTATTATGTAAGTAAGTATATAAGCACCTACATTACCTACTTAATTTCAACAGATTTATGAAAGTTTAAAACTACCTTTCTGAAGAAGTAGGTAGGTAACTACTTAGAATGGAAAAGAATAGATTTATTTTTATTTTATAGGACATTCAAGATGTCACTTAAAACAAAACAAGATTACAATGAAATACATACAAACATACATTTAACGATTTAAATACATACCTACATACGTATTCGTTCTTTTGACCCTACTGACTCTACGCCTATTCGCAAAGGTGCAGTCTTCCTCAGAGAAGAAAAGGCAAGAAAAAAAAAATCGCATTAAAAAAAAATATTTACCTACTAATTTTAACTAAATCTGACTAAACGAAACCCGTTCTCAATAAGTAGGTAGGTACCAAGTAACAAAAAAGTGCATGTCCGCCATCTTGGTTTTAAAATTAAAATTAATGTCATATTCGGAATTAGAACCCTCAAAAACGCATTTAACATCATTTTCAAAAAATGTGCACGTACTTACGCCATCTTGAATTTAGAAACGAATGTCGTATTCGAAAAAAGCACCCCAGAAAAACTTTCAAACAACACCCATGACGGTTTTTTACAAAAAATAAATGTTCGCCATCTTGGATTAAAAAATAGGTGTCACTTTCGAAATCAGCGCCCCCGGAAACCTATTAAACGACATCCATGACAGTTATTTTATAAAAAATGCATGTCCGCCACCTTGGATTTAAAAATTGATGTCATTTTCGAAATCAGCACCCCCGGAAACCTATTAAACGATACCCAAGACGGATTTTTATCAAAACTACGGTCCGCCATCTTGGATTTCAAAATAGGTGTCAATTTCGAAATCAGCACCCCCGGAAACCTATTAAATGACATCCATGACAGTTATTTTATAAAAAATGCATGTCCGCCACATTGGATTTCAAAATGGATGTCATTTTCGAAATCAGCACCCCCGGAACCTATTAAACGATACCCAAGACGGATTTTTATCAAAATTAAAAATATGTGACTTTCGAAATCAGCACCCCCGAAAACCTATTAAACGACACCCATGAGAGTTTTTTACAAAAAATGCATATCCGCCACCTTGGATTTCAAAACGTATGTCATTTTCGGAATCAGCACCCCCGAAAACCTATTAAACGACACCCATGACGGTATTTTCCAAAAAATCTATGTCCGCCATCTTGGATTTCAAAATGGATGTCATTTTCGAAATCAGCACCCCCGAAAACCTATTAAACGACACCCATGAGAGTTTTTTACAAAAAATGCATGTCCGCCACCTTGGATTTCAAAACGTATGTCATTTTCGGAATTAGCACCCCCGAAAACCTATTAAACGACACCCATGACGGTATTTTCCAAAAAATCCATGTCCGCCATCTTGGATTTCAAAATGGATGTCATTTTCGAAATCAGCACCCCTGAAAACCTATTAAACGACACCCATGTCGGTATGATGGCGGTCGGCTGGTAATATGCTTGGTGACGCTTCGGGCTTCGCCCTACGCGGAGCTCGGCCTTCGGCCTCGCCCTATACGCAGCTCGCCTCGGCCTACGGCCTCGGCTCGCGCGTTCGGCTCGGTCTGCGACCTCGCCTCACCTTAAAAATCTAAACTCGTATGGCGGCCATCTTTGATTGGGGGGGGGACGCTCCGGGCTTCGCCCTACGAGGAGTTCGGCCTTCGGCCTCACCCTATACGCGGCTCGCCTCGGCCTTCGGCCTCGCCTCGCGCGTTCGGCTCGGTCTTCGACCTCGCCTCACCTTTAGAATCTAAACTTGTATGGCGGCCATCTTTGATTGGGGGGGGGACGCTCCGGGCTTCGCCCTACGCGGAGTTCGGCCTTCGGCCTCACCCTATACGCGGCTCGCCTCGGCCTTCGGCCTCGTCTCGCGCGTTCGGCTCGGTCTTCGACCTCGCCTCACCTTTAGAATCTAAACTTGTATGGCGGCCATCTTGGATTTGGGGGGGGGACGCTCCGGGCTACGCCCTGCGCGGAACTCGGCCTTCGGCCTCGCCTTTTACGCAGCTCGCCTCGGCCTACGGCCTCGCCTCGCGGAGTGGCGTCGTGGTTCGGCTCGGCCTGCGGCCTCGCCTCACCACTCCTTGTATGGCGGCCATCTTGGAAAATGGTGGAATCCAAAAACTGACCCGATATTCGGAATCTTCGTCCCCCAAACCCCGCAGATACCGATTTTCGTCCGGATCGCAGCAACTTCATTTCCGGCCGCCATCTTGGATCCGCCATCTTGAAAAAAAAAATTGACAGCCACCTGCCCCTTAACCCCCTGTAAAACATTTGTTCGAGCACACCCCACTTATGTCAAACGGTTCCGGAGACACAGCAATAATCATTTTGTATGGCGGCCATCTTGTTTTTGCGAAAATCGAAAAAATGACGTCACAGGTAGAATTCGACCAGGGTGTGGGTCGACCTTAGTTCGAGCGCCACCGCTCCATCTGCAACCGTTCGCCCGGGAAGGTGGGTCGCCACCCGATGAGAAGGTGGATCCGAGGATCTCGAGGTTTTCCCGTACCCTCCGCACCACCCTCTCCACACCCCCTATACAAAGTTTTCACCTCCCGCCGCTCCATCTGGGAGAACAATTCTGTCACCCAGTCAGTCAGTCAGTCAGTCAATCAGTGAGTGGTATTGCAGCTTTATATAATATAAAATAATAAAATAACTAGGTGTCGCGTAGTGCGCGACCTGCTAAAGCAGGCCGCGAGGCGGTTGTGCTACCCTATTTGTAGGGTCAAAAAGGCGTTCATTTAGTTTTTTGTAATTTTTTTTGAAAACACATGTCGGACATCTTGGATTTCAAAATGGATGTCATTTACGGAATCAGCAACCCCGAAAACCTATTAAACGACACCCATGTCGGCATGCCTGAAAATTTCATGGCGGTCGGCCGGTAAGATGCTCGGTGACGCTTCGGGCTTCGCCCTACGCGGAGCTCGGCCTTCGGCCTCGCCCTATACGCAGCTCGCCTCGGCCTACGGCCTCGGCTCGCGCGTTCGGCTCGGTCTGCGACCTCGCCTCACCTTAAAAATCTAAACTTGTATGGCGGCCATCTTTGATTGGGGGGGGGACGCTCCGGGCTTCGCCCTACGCGGAGTTCGGCCTTCGGCCTCACCCTGTACGCGGCTCGCCTCGGCCTTCGGCCTCGCCTCGCGCGTTCGGCTCGGTCTTCGACCTCGCCTCACCTTTAGAATCTAAACTTGTATGGCGGCCATTTTTGATTGGGGGGGGGCCGCTCCGGGCTTCGCCCTACGCGGAGTTCGGCCTTCGGCCTCACCCTATACGCGGCTCGCCTCGGCCTTCGGCCTCGCCTCGCGCGTTCGGCTCGGTCTTCGACCTCGCCTCACTTTTAAAATCTAAACTTGTATGGCGGCCATCATTGATTGGGGGGGGACGCTCCGGGCTTCGCCCTACGCGGAGTTCGGCCTTCGGCCTCACACTATGCGCGGCTCGCCTCGGCCTTCGGCCTCGCCTCGCGCGTTCGGCTCGGTCTTCGACCTCGCCTCACTTTTAGAATCTAAACTTGTATGGCGGCCATCTTGGATTTGGGGAGGGGACGCTCCGGGCTACGCCCTGCGCGGAGCTCGGCCTTCGGCCTCGCCCTTTACGCAGCTCGCCTCGGCCTACGGCCTCGCCTCGCAGCGTGACGTCGTGGTTCGGCTCGGCCTGCGGCCTCGCCTCACCACTCCTTGTATGGCGGCCATCTTGGAAAATGGTGGAATCCAAAAACTGACCCGATATTCGGAATCTTCGTCCCCCAAACCCCGCAGATACCGATTTTCGTCCGGATCGCAGCAACTTCATTTCCGGCCGCCATCTTGGATCCGCCATCTTGAAAAAAAAAATTGACAGCCACCTGCCCCTTAACCCCCTGTAAAACATTTGTTCGAGCACACCCCACTTATGTCAAACGGTTCCGGAGACACAGCAATAATCATTTTGTATGGCGGCCATCTTGTTTTTGCGAAAATCGAAAAAATGACGTCACAGGTAGAATTCGACCAGGGTGTGGGTCGACCTTAGTTCGAGCGCCACCGCTCCATCTGCAACCGTTCGCCCGGGAAGGTGGGTCGCCACCCGATGAGAAGGTGGATCCGAGGATCTCGAGGTTTTCCCGTACCCTCCGCACCACCCTCTCCACACCCCCTATACAAAGTTTTCACCTCCCGCCGCTCCATCTGGGAGAACAATTCTGTCACCCAGTCAGTCAGTCAGTCAGTCAATCAGTGAGTGGTATTGCAGCTTTATATAATATAAAATAATAAAATAACTAGGTGTCGCGTAGTGCGCGACCTGCTAAAGCAGGCCGCGAGGCGGTTGTGCTACCCTATTTGTAGGGTCAAAAAGGCGTTCATTTAGTTTTTTGTAATTTTTTTTGAAAACACATGTCGGACATCTTGGATTTCAAAATGGATGTCATTTACGGAATCAGCAACCCCGAAAACCTATTAAACGACACCCATGTCGGCATGCCTGAAAATTTCATGGCGGTCGGCCGGTAAGATGCTCGGTGACGCTTCGGGCTTCGCCCTACGCGGAGCTCGGCCTTCGGCCTCGCCCTATACGCAGCTCGCCTCGGCCTACGGCCTCGGCTCGCGCGTTCGGCTCGGTCTGCGACCTCGCCTCACCTTAAAAATCTAAACTTGTATGGCGGCCATCTTTGATTGGGGGGGGGACGCTCCGGGCTTCGCCCTACGCGGAGTTCGGCCTTCGGCCTCACCCTGTACGCGGCTCGCCTCGGCCTTCGGCCTCGCCTCGCGCGTTCGGCTCGGTCTTCGACCTCGCCTCACCTTTAGAATCTAAACTTGTATGGCGGCCATTTTTGATTGGGGGGGGGGCCGCTCCGGGCTTCGCCCTACGCGGAGTTCGGCCTTCGGCCTCACCCTATACGCGGCTCGCCTCGGCCTTCGGCCTCGCCTCGCGCGTTCGGCTCGGTCTTCGACCTCGCCTCACTTTTAAAATCTAAACTTGTATGGCGGCCATCATTGATTGGGGGGGGACGCTCCGGGCTTCGCCCTACGCGGAGTTCGGCCTTCGGCCTCACACTATGCGCGGCTCGCCTCGGCCTTCGGCCTCGCCTCGCGCGTTCGGCTCGGTCTTCGACCTCGCCTCACTTTTAGAATCTAAACTTGTATGGCGGCCATCTTGGATTTGGGGAGGGGACGCTCCGGGCTACGCCCTGCGCGGAGCTCGGCCTTCGGCCACGCCCTTTACGCAGCTCGCCTCGGCCTACGGCCTCGCCTCGCAGCGTGACGTCGTGGTTCGGCTCGGCCTGCGGCCTCGCCTC